>MDKJ01228089.1:0-48809 GCA_005239525.1 Nicotiana knightiana | reverse complement strand
GTACATACTAACATCCGACTAGCTCAGCTCGCATCTCCACAGTCCATTACCACACAATATGATATTTATGAGAACTCTCAGTCTCAAAGTCCATGAAACGTACAGATTACCATATCTGATCACAACTCCACCGCTCGAATACATAACACATCCCAAATACTCATTCATTCCACGGGGAATACCCCTATAATTCTTCCATTCACCAAGCAACCTTGAATATCAACAGTCGATCCAACAATAGGGCGCCGCGATACCAATGAGGTACCCTTAACTCAAACACATTGCTCTTTCTAAAATATATACCCTTATCGAGTCGCACTAATTGGTGATATCATCTACCTAGTCATCTGAAATTGCCCATGCTGCCAAAGAATTTATGACCTCCCTTCCAGAACCAAACCGTGACCTCACATGCAAATCTCAACTCCCCCCAACATACCGCACACGCCATGCCAACCTAGGAAAAATATGGGAACTCCATGGTCCCTTCTGAGCCACAAGCAACTACGTACCCAACTAGACAAGAACTTCCATTGGATCCCTTTTAGAAACAAATTCACTACATGCCATAAGAAAATATGCACCCTTAACCGCGGTAGAAACCACCAGGAACTATCCGAAATCCCATTTGCACAACACCAAACCATCAGGACTGAACTCTTCTATCTCAATCAAACTACGCAGACCACCAAAAATCCAAGAGCATTGCTAAGAAACACCCGAAAAACTCGTCACCTTATGAACACCCCAAAGAACTAACCGTATCCCTTACCATGCCGATCCGACCTACTACCAAGTTGCCCTATTTACCCATGCTTCTTCTGACTTACCTTCTAATTGATACTTCTTCCTGCGTAATACCACAAATTTGCAACCCAGACTCACCACACGCGACCCAAGCATAAAATCATTCCGTTCAAGGCTCATAAGCAACTGAATACTCCCTCAATTATCCCCAAATGCACCACATTAGAAAAATATACCCTGAAGAGACTCCCTGTGAATCTAAAGCCATTACCTTCACCTTCCTGGTACCGATGTGTAGAATCCGTGATGATGTAGAAGTACCTCAAGTCTTGACATCCTCTAACATAAATCTCAATCACACTGACCAATTAGACAAAATCGACCTGACCCGTTTGCACACTAACATACTAGGAAAGTAATCCACTCACTTGAATCCACAAGCAAATTCATATACTGCACACACTACACCTTTTACAATCTCCACTAAATCATTCAATAGAATCCAATTACCTAAACAAGTACATTACAACCTATATCGAAGAAATTTTCGTTACTCGTGACATTCCCAGACCCCATGCCTGCAGGTCATAACTGATTCACCACTATGTCTCGCACTGAAACCAATACCACACATAATCATGTAATCAACTTATCAATAACGAACTCCCCCACTTGGCTCAAAGCCAAAGATCAAGACAAACAAAAGTATGCCCACACATTAACACTGCCACCTTGCTGTGGTTGGATTCAACTAAATCCTCCATAAGCTTAAATGACCCAAACCATCTAACACTCGAATCAATTGCCAAATCTTGCATCCACCATTGCAATAGCCACGCCAACTTCCACGAGCGACCTAAACTCCAATTACAACCTATATCTTTTACTGGTAGAAGAGAACTTATTACAGAACTATATAGGGACCACACGCCCTGGGAAAACCCGCATGAGGTACCCCTGCTCGCTTAGCCTCAATTTCTATCTCTCCATACCCTTCTGAAGACAAGAACTAACACGCAATCACTACACCTTCCTGCATCTGAACACAACAATGCCTCCCTCGAGGCATCACAATACGCGATAAAAACCTGAAGCCGATGGAAGAACCAACACTGGAGCGGTGGTCACAGAAATCTTGAGCTTATGGAAGCTCTACCCACACATGACTGACCACATGAATACCCTCACTAGACACCACGTGTCCCAAGAATTCTACTAAACCGAGCCAAAACTCACTCTCGGAGAATTCACATAAAGCCCTTTCTCCCTGAATCCTTATAATGCCATCCTCAGATACTGAGTATGCTACTCCTGGATGCGAGAATATGGAAGGACGCAATCAATGAATACAATAACAAGGAGTGCTAACACGGCCGGAACACACCGTTAATTAAATACATGAACGTTACTGGGGAAAACGATCAACTCAAAAGACATCACCAGGACTCTTAACCCAACAGAGAAACCTGCTTCACTCCAAAACTACACAACATGAGAAGTCTTCCACATACTCACAACTCGAGGCCATATACCCAATCGAGACAGAAATCAAACACTCAATAATCTTACCACATTTCCAGTCAACCCTTTCGACACAATTCACAATCTGAACACATCTAACCATCAATTCACACCCACCACATAGGCAGCTAGTCATCGATTCTCGTCAATAAGAACACAAACGGACATACAAGTCCCCAAATTACACGTGCTCACACAACGAAAATCTCGGCAATCAAGCCACATAATAAACCCGGCCTCAAGTCCTCCAGACTGGCCCATTACCAACATGCCAAAATCACATCTCATCCATGGAAGCCACAAGCCGTCGATGCACAACTGATACCAAGCGGCCTCGTGCGCGTTCGAATACATGGAAGGAATTCAAGAGTTACGCTCTTGGCTGAATACAATGGATTCGCACGACAAGAATTTTAAAAATGTGAGATTTTTCCTAAGGGTTCCGCAGCCTCTCGAAGATAAGTACAGACGTCTCTGTACCGATCTGCAAGACTCTACTAAACCTGCTCATGACCGGCGAGTTCTATGTAACCTAGCGCTCTGATACCAATTTGTCACGACCCCAAATCCAGGCCAGTCGTGATGGCGCCTATCATGGAACTAGGTCAGCCAAAACCCCAACTCGAATCATAATAAACTTCCATTTACATCTTTACTATACCGATTACCCGTAAAGGTTTCCTTTAAACATTTATAAACAGATAAATCTATACAGAACATTAAATACAATCCCCCGAGAACCCGGAGTCACTGGTCATGAGCATCTACATAAAATATACAACTCAACAAAAATAAATTCTATAATAGTAAATAGGAGTGGGAGCAGGACTGCGGACGCCTGCAGCTACCTCGCAAACCTCCGAGAATCTCTGGAACATATGGGCAGCTCACCCTGCCCTAACACCTGAATCTGCACACAAAGTGCATAGAGCAATGTGAGTACGCTAACTCAGTAGTAATGAAAATAAGTCAAGTCTGAGCAGCAAGCAACACATAAAATCAATGTCATCAAATCACAAGAGGCACCGCCTTTCTTTCCAACAGTATAACATAGATATGCGAAATCATCATGCCTTAAAATCAACTTCAAGAAAATCCTTTAATGAATGCATATGTTTAACAACTTCAAACCGAAAGATTTAGTATGCAAATGAAAGTAGTAAAATCATAAGTAGCCCCTCGGGCAAAAACATGTATCAAATAAGCCCCTCGGGCATGCCTCACAGTCACTCAGCACCTCACAATCACTCATGCCTCCCAATCACTCGTCACTCGGCCTCCCATCACTCGTCATTCGGCACTCGGTGCGCTCACTGGGGGTGTGTACAGACTATGGAGAGGCTCCTTCAGCCCAAGCGCTAATATCACTCAACACCTCACCATCACTCTTGGCCCTCGGCCACACTCAGCAGAACCACTCAAATGGCCCCTCGGGCGAATTAGTAAAACCGGGTACTCGACCCAAAACATCAGTTTAAATCTCAAAGTTGTGTAAATCATGCTGAGTTTTGAAAACAGTATGCACAATGATGCTGAGTGAAATCATCAACAAATAGTGAGGAGAACAACAGTAAAAAGCCCTCAAAGGGTCTAAACAGATCGACATGAGGCCCCAAACACAGCATATAGCCCAAATATTTCAACAATCTTTAGAATATGATTTAACATAAGGTTTTGAGTAAATACACAGCTCATTAGTTGCCGTGGAGAGGATCTAGTCCAATCCAAAAATCAGTACGCGCCACATACTCGTCATCCGACATGTGCGCCTTTTTAAAATCAGTGAGAAATATGTAGTCCGGGGTTCCATACCCTCAGGACAAGATTTATAACCATTACTTACCTCTATCGGGCCACAACACTAGTCCGCAATGCTCTTTCCCCTCAAATTGGCTCCCGATTGCTCCGAATCTAGCCAAAACCAGTTCAACATCATCAATATATACTCAAGGAACACAACCCAATCGAAAACTATCAAAGTATACAAGAATCTCGAAATTCGGCCAAACCCGAGCCCCATGAACTCGCCTCAGAATTCGATAAAATTTATATCACAAGAACCCTTATCCTAACACGAGACCGTACATACCAAGAACATCAAAATCGGACCACAATTGCCCACTAAAATTGCCAAAAGAAATTCCCAACTCTTTCCTCCCATTTTCCAAGTTTTCTTACTTTAATCCTTCAAATACAAGCCTAATCCGAATTAAAATAGCATAGAAATGATGATAATAACCCGAGAACTTGCCTTCACTGGAGAATCACGAATCCCCTCTCCAATATGCCTTCAAAAGAGCTTCTCTCGCATGCAAAAATAGTGAAATGAAATGAATTTCACAGAGGCCCTTTTATATACTATTTCTGCTAGTTATTTCCGCACCTACGGACATCTAGTTGTACCTGCGGACCTGCACCTGCGGTCCCAGGTGCACACCTGCAGAATCCCACTTAACAGACCAAATTCCGCACCTGCGGCCAACCTTCCGCACCTGCAGCTTCGCAGGTGCGGCCCAAACTTCGCACCTGCGGAACTTCCCCTGCCTAGCCTTTTTTGCACCTGTGCTCTGCCCATCACACCTGCGACATTGCATCTGCGGCTTCCCAACCGCAGGTGCGGTCAACACCAGAACTTCCACACCAGCAGCTATTGCTGCAAATTTCCAAGTTTCAAAACCCCGCCAACCATCCAAAATCAATCTCGAGCCCCTCGGGGCCCCAACCAAACATACCAACACACCCCATATCATTATTCCAACTTAGTCGACCCTTCGAAACACCAAAAACAACACGAAAACACCAAAATTACATCAAATTCAAGCCTATGAACTTTGAAACTTCTCGCCAACTACGCCGAAACCAACCAAAACACCTCCGATTGACATGAAATTTTGCAAACACATCCAAAATGAAATTACGAACCTGCTCCAACTTCCAGAGTTCCATTCCAAACCTGATAGCCTATATTCCACTGCCGACTGTAAATCGCCAAAAACTAACTTTCGCCAATTCAAGCCTAATTCTACACCGGACATCACAAAAATATTCTGAACACACTCCTAAGTTCCAAATCATCTACAAATCTATCCGAGCCATAAAATCTGCATTCCGAGGTCGTTCACCAATAAGTCAACTCTCAGTTGACTTTCTCAACTATTAGGCTACCTTAAGAGACTAATTGCCTCAATGCTCACCATGACCACTCTGAACCCGAACCAACCGACCCAACATACATAAATGAAGCTGAACCACATAACATGAAGCAGAAATGGGGGAAACGGGGCTAAATTCTCGGAACGACCGGTCGGGTCGTTACAGGTTTTGATTGAACCGGGTGTAGTTAGTTTTTATTTTTGTTGTGAGTAGGAAACCTTATGCTATGTTTTTAGTTGAAGAAATATATCTTGAATTTATTATGCCTTGAGAATAATGAATGCTTTAGTTGTGACACTTAGTCTTAGTTTTTGACTCTTGTATAAGTACCTTAAAATGTATGATCTTAACTTTACTTAACTGCAATGACTAGAGGGTCTTGATGAGTCCACTAAGTGAGTTATGTGCCATGTAAGTGTGAGTTTTTTGGAAGTGATATAGGCATTTCTTTATTGAGCCAGTTATATGTTATTTCCCACCTAATCGTATGTATGTTAGTTAACTCCTTTGAGCCTGTAATCTTATTTCTTTGGAAACCACATTACAAGCCTTACCCATTTGTTTGAATTTACCATCAATTTGAATCTTTTCACCTCTCATGAGCACTTAAATTATATGAACCTTGTAAAAGATGAAGTGTGGGGTGATTGATTTGGATTTTGAATGGAACTAATAAAAAAAGGATAAAGGTGCAATGTTTTGAAAAAGTAAGATCCACTTGAATTGAATGAGAAAATAAAAAAAGAAGAAAAGAATAGTTGTAGTGTTGTGCAAATATTCATTAATAAACGGTGGCTCTTGATGTAATTGTGCTTAAATAATTTGGGAGTTGATGTATATCGATGCGAAGGTGGAGTTATGGCTTGACATAACTGTGGGGTTTTGAATGTTAAAGTGAATTTATTAAAGTGCTTAGGGAGGTGTAGTCACTCTTATATCTAAATATATCCTACCCGTCCCGCAGCCTACATTACAACCACTAAAGCCCTACTTGATCCTTGATTAAATGAGCTCGAATTAGTAGAGTAGTACACTACGAAAAGCTTATGGTTTATCTTTTGTGGCATATGATTGTTGTTTCTGACAATGAGTGAATTCTTTCTATCTTGAGTTCCTGATTGTTCTAATATTTTATTATGTGTGGAACTACTCTCAATTGTTGTGTGAGGGCACATGATTCATGAAGGAAAGGTAATGACGTTGACCTCTATGTTAGAGTAAGTGAGTAAGTTGTATGATGCATGGTACTTGTGAGTCAATTCTTGAGGTGAAGATGTTACACTATTGTGCTTAGTCTATTTTAAATATTCTTGGTGTAATGAGTTAGGGGAGTTGTTTAAAAAGGTCGTGTCTATATAAAGTGTGGTTTGATTGATCGAGGACGATCAATGGTTTAAGTGTGGGTTGTTGATGGTAGGCTATAATCTTGTATTTTAGTCACTTATTACACTCTAATTTACTGCACTTTAGTTGAGTTTGAGCTTTAATTATTAGTATTTTCCACTAATTGTGTGTTTTATGCCTTTAAGAGTGATTCCGATCTATGTTGATGTTATGGAATGAATTCAAGCTATTCTGGAGCTTTGAAGTCTGAGTAAAAGACCAAGGATTAAGTTGGAATCGTGTTCGGGGATTAACGGAAGATAGTGCACTTTAAGAGCGAAACGAAGAATCGAGCAGGCATACTGCGCATTGTCCAATAAAATGCACATAACTTTTCTCTCAGAAATCCGTTTAGGCTCCACAATGTAACTTTGGAAAGATATTTAAAAGGGCTACAACTTTCATGTTTTATATTTTCCCAAATTCCCAACTGATACCACCCAGGTCCGTGAACGCACACTAGGCATTAGGGTAGAACAATGTAAAAAATGTGCGAACAAGTGCGCGAGCACACTTCCAGGTGTGCGGCCGCGCACGTCCAACTCCGGAAAAGTGTCATATTTTGCGTAGGAGAAGGCATTTTCGTTTGGGCCCGACCCTACTTGGTATATAAAAACGGTATTTTTGAGACTTTTGACATATCTTAGACATAAGGAAGCCAAGGAGGAGGTGGAGAAGAAAAAGCTCAAGGAGTTCATCATTCAATCCTAACTCAAGACAAGGGTTTGGATTGTTTATGTTTTCATTTAACTTAAACATTGTTATGATGAATTACTCCATATCCATGGAGTAGTTCTCTGTAGGGTTTGATGGATTTGGTGTATTGATACTTGTTTGTGAATAATTAACTCTAGTTTTTATGTATTGAATCATTTTGGAAGTTTTAATCATTGCTTCTATATTCACTAGTTCATGTAATCGAGAGAGGCATAACTTGTGATATTGTTGCTTTATATTTTGTTGGTTGAAGTCATTAGTTCTTCTTAGTAATCGAAAGAGGCTAGTTGAATTGTTGATTGGACATAGTTAGGAGAATAATCGAGAGAGATTCTCCTAAATACCAATCCACTACTAATTCGTGTATATCTTCACGTACTTCAAAATTGGTTCATCTTGTGAGGTTGAGACTTTATCGAGAGAGGAGTTTCTAATAAATTAAACTAATAACCAAGTGTTTCGATATATTCACTTGAACATTAGAAGTGAATTATCTAGAGTTAGATTCCAAACATTTGTCTTGCACCTATCCTATCAACCTTATCTTCTCCCAATTGATAACTTCCTTTGCTTAGTATTGTCATTAGTGGATAGTTTATACTCTTAGTTAACTTTAGTTTAAATCACATAAATCTCCATTTTCGATCATCCTGGATAGCAATATAGCTACAAACTATGATAATAATGTTTAACTCCAACCCCTGTGGATACGATATTTTAATTTACTATATTCGACTAGCACGCATATTTTAGTGGAGTACATACAGATTGAGTCCGACGAAGAATCAGAGGAGGATCCAGAAGAGGAGTCGGAGTACCATCGTGAGGATGTCGAGGAAGAATTTGAGGAAGACCTTGAAGAAAACCTAGAAGAGGTGAGCCTGGGAGGAGATTCCGGGGAGGATTATTGAGTTTTTGGTTGATTTCCATCCTGTACCCTTTAAATTCTCTAAGGGAAATCCTATAAGCCCATAAAAGTTTTGTAAGCCTCGGAAGGGTCATATTGTAGCATTTGGAAATGGTTCCTTATCTTTGTGTTAGTGATAAAAAAGCTTTGAAGCCTTTGTAATCCATGTTGTAACCATCAAATTTCCTATCAATGAAAACCGAATTCACTCCGGACACGTGTCAAATTTTTGTATTTGTCAAAACTTGCGATGTAGACCTATCTCCAGCAAAGAGAGGTCCCCGAATACTTTAGGAACACACTTGTTCAATATGTGAATTAACTGCTCTATGTGATATCGTTGCACTCATTGAGACAAATTCTACTTTTTTTGTTTTCTTGCTTTATTTATTTATTCCCCAAAATAGAGGTTGGTTTGTGTTGATATATAAACTGGCCGAGCCACCATATAATCAAAGGTCTAAAGGGAATATGACCACTACAGATAACCCAGTCAGAAATGCCCTGGTAGTAACTGATGCTCCAGGGGGTTCAGGAGGAAGAGATGAAATTGGGAATGATGAATATGTAGTTCATACGGAGAAAAAAATGGAGTTGTTAAGAGAGGAAGTACAATAGATCAAGGAATTAGCACATCTGGCCATGACGACGCTTCCACAACCACCCCATTTTCCATCACTATATTCAATCCCGACCATTTTCCTTCATCAACCCAACAACCTGCCAATATCCCAACTTCCACCACTTGAACTAAAAACCCCACCATAACCCAGGTCATACCACCAATTACCCCCACAAATCCACCAAATCCTCCCATACACACGTATTATGTTCTCAACCATGTTCAAGCCCCACAAAATCCACCAACCACAATCAATTTGGTCCAAACTCCTCGTAACAATGTCACCTTTTGAAAATACCCATACGCAGTATATACCCATGCCAGACACCGCCACCTATGACTGATATGTTCCAACCGTATATAACATAGCATAACCCACTTTCACAACGCCTATCATGGTCAGGATGCCTTATGAGATTGATCAGTAGGCTGAAATGGAAAAAGAAGCAAGATCCAAGGAAGACGAGTCGTTGTCTAAGCAACTATGGGTACTAGGGAAACGAATGAAGAACCCAAAATTTTCCCGAGGGAGAGAGAGATTAGATTATGAAGACTTATGCATACACCTAGATGTTGATATATCGGCAGGGTACAAGCCCCCAAAATTTGATATCTTTGACGAAACAAGCGATCTCCACGCCCATTTGAGGGCATATTGTGATAAGTTAGTAGGGGTGGGAAGGAACGAGAAGTTGAGGATGAAGCTATTCATAAGAAGTATAATTGGGGAAGCACTCACCTAGTATACTAGGCAGGACCCTAGGAATTGGAGGGAATGGCAAGACATGTCTGATAATTTCATGAACCGTTTCATATTCAATTCTAAGATTACACCTAATAGATTTGCTTTGGTGAACATACAAAAAAAATCCCTCCGAGTCGCTTCAAGATTATGCTCTTCATTGGAGATCAGAAGCAGTTAGAGAGCAGCCCCAGCTGGATGACAACGAGTTGATCAAATACTTCATTCGCGCTCAGAAGGAGTCTACTTTGAGAAAATGATGGGGATGATGGGCCAAAATTTCCCAGAGCTAGTCAAAATGGGAGATTTTCTAGAGGAAGGTGTCAAGTTCGGGAAGATACATTTTATGGCTGTAATGCAAGCTACTAGTAAGGCCATACAGTCCGGTTCCATCGGCAATGCAAATAATAAGAAAGAAGAAGTGACGACAATTGTCTCTTACTATCAACCAAGTCCTTATCGTCGAGCCAATCCATACCCTACAAACACTCATCCTCCAGAACAGCCCATTTATAGCCCAATTTAAAATGCAGAATCTCATTACAATACCCAACCCCAAGACAATATACATCCAAACTCAGCACAACTATATACCCCTGTTCAAACCACTACCCATCTAAATAGGCCCGCCTATGCTCCAAGACCACATCGTAACTTCTAAGAACGGGAACTTCACCCAATTGCTAAGATTTTGACTTAATTATTTGAGAGGCTGAGAAGAGCCAAATTGCTGTTCCCGATTGAAGGAAGAATCCCGGACCAGTCCACCAAGTATTTTTATGCAAGCAAGTGATGTGCCTATTATTAAGATGTTCCAGTACACGACACCGAGGATTGGTATAGTCTGAAGCACGAGATTAAAATGGTTATTAGAAGTGGATCTATCTAGTGCACCCTGGCCTCGCCAATTGTAAACCATAATCCACTACCAAACCACAAAAATCAAGGGGAAAATATGATCAATTTCGAAGAGGACTATGATTTAAAGGGGACCATCATTACAATTGGGAATACTGATGTACGACCCCATAAAGTTTTTCCTAAAAACCAGTGTTTTATGGTGTCGGGGTAGGCGTAGGTGTTAATGATATAATACAGACTTTTTGGATTGAACAGTGCACTGGGAGTTAAAGGAAAATGTTTGGCAAAATTGGGCATTTCTGCGGCCCATTATGCAGTCACATAATCACTCTGCGGGCCGTGGAATGGCAGTAGAGTGAGACAGTCATTTGGACCATTATTTTTGTCATTTTTGCGGCCCATTATGCGATTGAAAAACTATTTCATGGACCGCACTCTGATGGCATATCAAGCTTTGAAATTTTGCGGAGGAACTAGTCTGCGGCCCACATAACGGCCGCAGAGTGAGGCAGACCAGCCCAGTTCTGGAGGGCCTTTTTTGTGGCCCATTTTGCGGACCGAAGAAGCATTATGCGGTCGCATATGCGACCACAAATCTTGTTATGGGGCTTCATTTTTGGGTTTTTATAACACGACCCTACTTCGATAAAATAGATGCAATGGACCATTTTTGAGCTAAAATCTGATATTTTGAGAGTGAGAGAGTGCCTTAGAGTGGGAGAGTGATATTCAACCAATTTTCCATCGATTCTTGATTAAATCTTTGAAGATTAACAAGGAAATACTTACTATGTCTTCATCCTAGAGGTAAGATTCTACACCCTAGCCCTTAAATTCGAAATTGAATTAAAAATTAGTAATTAGCAAGACAATTCTTGGGTATGGGAGTTCTTTATCTTGCATGCGTATGTTATCAAATGGTGTAGGAAGATTGTGAGCCAAAAATGGTAAATAATGGGTTGTGGGATGATGGAATCTTTCATAAAAGGACCTTAAAACCTTAATGAACACCTAGTGTTTGATAAATTGCTCAAATGAGCTAGAGTCATAATCATCTTCCTAATTTTGATTCAACTTGTTATATTTCTAAATAGATTGAAGTTGCTAAGAATTCTGGAACATTTTAGAGTTTAAGGAATCTCAATTGAGGTATGTTGGATAAACCCCTTTCTTAGAAGTGAATTCCACGGTGTTCATGTAAGTTATGTAAGACCCAAGTTGATCATTATGAAATTGGTTATTCCGAGTAAACTTGTGTTGAAAGATATATGTTCAATATGTGTTCCAAATGCTTTTATCATGCTATGTTATCATTTGAGGATATATTCAAAGTTTGGGTTGTGTGTTATAAATGTTACGACTTCAAGTCAAGTTTGAATGAAGGCTATCATGACAAATTATGTGAAAATCTCTATGTGTTTAAGACTCTTAATTGCTCACATGTGTACCTACAGTCCTTAATTAAAAAGTCTTGCTGTTAATAATGATGATGATGTGCGAAAGTAAAAAGGGGAGCATGAAATATGAAATATGGCCAAGTGTCAAGAATGATATTATAATTGCGGCCACTAATGCCAATGAATTGAAAATATGTGAAAGAAGTATGAAGTGAGATGATTGATAGAAAAGGGTAATGTCTCGGGCGAGATAGCCTAGCCGATCGGGTTGTGATCGGGTGCCATGTCGCACACATGGTGGTGATCGTGCTGGAAATTATAATTATGGTTGATGTCTCAAACGATGTAGCCTAGCCGATCGTGCAGTGATAGGACTCCGTATAAAAGTATGGCGGTATTGTGAATGATGGTATATCGGTACTATAGATCTCCCTACCTAAAAACATGAAAATTTACTTAAAAACTTATGTGTTTATTAACTTGATGTTTTTGTATTGTTTGAGGCTTCTATTGATTTCATGATTGTTCTCCCATGTATTATTATTCATTCTATTGAGATGGTGTTTAGTTATACATATTAATACTATTCGACAGTACTAACGTCCCTTTTACCGGGGGCGCTGCATCTTTAATGGATGCAGTGGTTCTACAACAGGCATCATTAATCAGTGATAGCAGTACACCCTCATCCCAGCAGACTTGGTGAGCCCCACTTTATTCCGGGGTCATACATCTTTTGTTTATTATATTATCACGTTTTGAGGTATACCAGGAGCCTTGTTGCCGGCACTACTATCGTACTCTTTGAAATTATTAGAGGCTCCGTAGACATAGTGTGGGTTGTATATGGGTACTGGGAAAGTCAAACGAGTTATGTTGTGTTTGAACCATTTATTCCATTTTAGCGTAGGAAAATGTGCACATTTTGAGACATTAAAAATGAAGTAACTAATGAAAATGATTTGGTATTGTATACATGATCTCCCTATTGTCTAATTAATGCGAATATGTCTTCTCTTTGTCACGAGTGAGTTTGGTTAGAAAGTACCTAACATGCTTGCTCGACCGGGTTCACTCGGTTGGGCGGCGGTCGCGCTCCCCGAGTTTGGGGGTGTGACAACTGAAGTAGCAAGGACAACTCCTCGGGTGGCCCCATTAATCACTATGCAACTAAAGTTTCAAGTAGTGGTCCATACATATCAACCATTGCCCACCACAACTGTCAAATGGGATTGGAATCATGAGTATACGGCAATTTCGTGGACCTATCAATCAAAAGGAAAATGAAAAATTATATAAACTGCGGCCGCTCATGGGATGACTCAATCCGGGAGATGATATACTCCCAAAGAATTGAATCGAGGAAATTCAAATAGAGAACAGAACCGGAGGAGGAATATAACTGATCCGGAGGCAACATAGTTCCAGAAGAAGATGCCGGTTAAGGAATACTCTATAGAGTAACAATTGAGAAAGACCCTTGCCTACATATCAATCATTGATTTGTTGATGAGTTCTGACAGCCACTTGGATGCCTTGGCAAAAGTATTAAGTGGAGTAAGCGTTCCAGGAAATACCACCAGCGAGGCACTGGTAGCAACTATTAGGAAGATGGTAGAGGCAAATAAAATCTCTTTTCGGAAGGATGAGCTTCCTGTGGAGGGAATGGATCACAATAGAGCTCTATATATCACTGTCAAGTATGGAGACAAGTTCATATCTCTGGTTCTGGTTGACGGGGAATTCGGAGCAAACATTGACCATTCTCCACTTTGCGAGAATTAGGTATCCATATAAAAGAGGTAAAGGAAATCCATGTGAGGGTAAGGGCTTTGGACGGGTCGCAGAAAGATGTTATTGGGAAAATCTATCTAGCTTTGCAATTAGACCCGTTGAGTTCCTGGTGTTATTCCAAGTGATGGATATCTCGTCTTCTTACAACTTGCTACTACAAAGGCCATGGATACACATGGCAGGGGAAGTTCCTTCCACTCTCCATTAATGTATAAAGTTAACATGGATTCTCAAAGAATAGTGATACATGGGGAATTGATCCATTCAGCTTATTTAGAACATGTAGTTCCTTTTATAGTGTAACGCCTCAAACTCGGGTAACGCGATCGACACTCAACCGAGTGAACCCGACCGAGCAAGCATGTTAGATACTTTCTACCTAAACTTAGTCATGAAAAAGAGGTGACATATATTCATTAATTAGACATTAGGGAGATCATGAATACAATACCAAAACCCTTCTATTAGTTTCTTCATTTTTAATATCTCAAAATACACACCTTTTTATAGGCTAAAGTGGAACAAGTGATTCATTCAAACACAAACAGGAATTGTTTGACTTCCCCCAACACCAACATACAACCCACACAATGTCTATGGAGCCTCGAAAAGATACAAAGGGGTACAACGATAGTGACGGCAACAAGGTTCCCACTATACCTCAAAGCATGATAGCAAAATGTACAAAAGATGCATGACCCGGGAATGAGGTGGGGCTCACTAAGTTTGCTAAGAGGAAGGTGTACTGCTATCGCTGGTCAATGCCACCTGCTGTGGAACCATCTGCATCCATTAACGATGCAGTGCCCTCAGCAAAAGGGATGTTAGTAATGTCGAATAGTACTAGTATATACAACTAAACACCATCTTAATAGAATGAATAATAATATAAGGGGGGGAACAATTATGAATTCAAAAAAGGCTTCAAAAAATACCAAAACATCAAGTTAAGAACCATATAAGTTTTCAAGTAAATTTCCATATTTTTAGGCAGGGAGCTCTTTAATTCCAATATACCATTATTCACAACACCACCGTACTTTTATATGAAATACGATCACGGGCCGATCGGCTAGGCCGTCTCATTTGAGACATTAATTACAATCATAATTTCCAGCACAATCACCACCATGTGTGCGACATGGCGTCCGATCACGGCCTGATCGGCTAGGCCGCCTCATTTGAAATATTAACCACAATCATAATTTCCAGCATAATCACCACCATGTCTGCGGCATGGTGTCCGATCAGCTAGGCCGTGTCACCCGAGACATTACCTTTTCTATCAATCATCTCACGTCATACTTTCTTCACATATATTCAATTCATAGGCACTTATGGCCATAATTATAATATCGTTCTTGACATTTGGTCGAATTTCATATTTCATGGTCCCTTTTTATTTTTCACACACCATTAACATTATAAACAATACGACTCTTCAATTCAAGGCTTATAGGTACACATGAGAGCAATTAAGAGTCTTAGACATGTAGAGATTTTGTTCGCATAATTTGGCATGATAACCTTCACTCAAGCATAACTTGAAATCATAAGAATTATAACACACACAACCCACACTTTGAATATATACTCAAAATATAGCATAACATGAATAAATTCATTTGGAACACATATTGAACATATATCTTTCAACACAAGATTACTCGGGATAAACCAATTTTATAATGATCACTAGGAACTTATGAATGTCGTGGAATTCAATTCTAAGAAGGGGGTTTAGCCAATATACCTTAATTGAGCTTCATTAAACTTTAAAACGTTTCGGAATTCTTAGCAACTTCAATATTTTTTAGAAATATAACAAGTTGGACCAAGATTAGGAAGATGATCATGATTCTAGCTTGTTTGAGCATATTATCAAACACTAGGTGTGCATTAATATTTTTAAGACCCTTTAAGGAAATATTCCACCATCCCTCAACCCATTCTCTACCATTTTTAGCTCACAACCTTCCTAGGTTCTTTGATAACACATGCATGCAAGATAACAACCCCCACACCCAAGAATTATCTTTTTAATTGTCCCCTTTGTAGTAAATTTTCGAAACTGAGAGCTAGGAAATAGATTCTTACCTTTAGGATGAAGACTTTCCTTTTTAATATTCAACGATTGAGCAAAGATTGATGAATAATAGGTTGAAGGTTACTCCCCCACTCTAAGCACTCTTTCTCACTCTAAAAGTATCAGAAATTTTCTCAAAATGGACTATGGAATATGTTTTAATGAAGTAGGGTCGGGTTATAAAAACCAAAAAATGAAACCCCGGGACAGTATTTGCGGTCACATATAATAATTTTGCGGTCCGCGAAATGGCCGCGAAAAATGGCCTCCGGAACTAGGCTGGCCTGCTTCACTCTGCGGTCGTTATGCATCCCGTAGACCTGTTCTGCTGTCACATAATGCCCCACAAAACCTCCCTTCGCAAAATTCTAAGGTTGATTATGAGATCAAAGGTGGCTTGTGAAATGGTCACGCGGTCGCATAATAGGCCGCAAAATTGACATAAAAAATGGCCCAAATAGCTGCTTCACTCTGTGACTATTCTGCGGCTCGCAGAGTGATTATGCGGCCGCAGAAATGGCCAACACTGCAAAATATTTTTCTTCAACTCCCCAGAACACTGTTTTTAAACTCTACGCCTACCTCGACATCACGGAACCCTAATATTTAGGGGAAAAAATTACAGGGCCTTGCATATAGAGGGATTGGATGTGGTCACTTTTCATTCGGTCGAGATCATGCTATAACGCCCCATAAAATTTTGTTAAAGAATTTAAGGTTTGGTGGCCGAGTTAGGATAAACTGTTCAGAGGTACTGCAACACAAACTTTCTGGGTTGAAGAATGCACTAAATTGTGGATGAAAATTTTTGGCAGAAAAGGGAAATTATGCGGCTAGTTTCGTGACCGCAGAACCATTTTGCAGGCCGCATAAGCATCATAGAGTTGAGCAAAAAATTGTTGAATTTTGAAGATCATTGAGCGGTCCATTCTGCGGCCGCATAATCTTTTTGTGGACTGTACAATCCATTGTAGATCAAGTGCGGAGATTTTCAGAGGGAGATTCTGCGGTGCATTATGCCATCACAGAACTGGTCTGCGGACTATAGAGCTCTCACAAACCCAACCCGAACAATCTAATTTTTGGGGAGCATTTCTACGGTCCATTTTGCGGGCAACATAGTTGTTCTGCGGTCCACCCTGTGACCGAAGTTTTGATTTCAGAGGGTCTATTTTTGATTTTATAACCCGACCCCAATTTGATTAAAAGCCCTTGAGGCTCATTTTGGAACAAAAATCTAACAATTTTAGAGAGAAGACGGGAGTTTTCTAGAGAGAGAAGGAAGCCCCAAGTTCTCTGTCATCAAGATCTTTTCCAAGCTTTGAAATCCAAGAAAATCTCAAAAGATCTGCACCCAAGAGGTAAGGTTCTAACCCTAGTCTTCAATTTTGAATTTGTGTAGAAGATAGGTAATTGAGAGAGTGATTATTGGGTATGAGAGTTGTTATTTATGCATCCATGTACTTATGAGGATGGTGGGGAGGTAATTGAGTTAATATGAGTAAAATCTTGGTATTGAATGGATTGTGGAGTGAAGGAAATCTTGTAGAAGAGCCTTGCCGTCAGATTTACACACCTATTATTTGATAAAATGCTCAAATAACCTGAAACTATGAATATCTTCCTAATTATGGTTCAATTTTATTATATCTCAAAATGGACTAGGATTGCTAGGATTTTCGGAACGTAATAGTAATTTAAGGAAAGCTCAAGCAAGGTATGCTGGCTAAACTACTCTCTTAGAATTAAATTCCATGATGTTCCCGTAAGTTTCAAGTATGGTTGGCTAAAGTACCTTATTCCCATGTTCCGAGTCGTTTCCAATAAATTCGATTGTCCCGAGTACAAAATGTGGAAAGATGTATGTACTCACAGCGTGTTCCAATTACTCCTATCTCATCATGATCTCATTCGGAAATGTTTTCAAGTATGGTTTATGTGTTAAAGCGTTATAACTTCAATTTATGTTTCAAATGAAAGTCCATTATGCATAATTTGAAAAGAATACTCAAGCGTCTAAAACTCCTATTACTCATACATGTACTTAAGGTCTTGATTTCGAATGCTCATATTGTTGATAATCTATAAAGATGCTTGAAAGTGAAAGAAGTGAGTTGAAGATATAAAGTGTGGCCACCGCGCCAATAATGAAAATTATACTTGTGGCCAATAGTGCCAATGAAATGAATAATGTGAGAAAGGTTATGAAGTGAGCCTTGATTCAACTGTTCTAAATTGACTTCGAAAATAGATTTGCCTAAAAGCTTATGTACTCAAGTCATGCCCAAAGGTGGTTTTTTTAACTAATGCTATATTTTGTAAGTATTTGCAATGTGTCTTGAGATCTTACATATTTATGAGTTGAAATTGTGTATTGCAATTTTGGGGAAAAGTATTTCAAGAATAAATGGTGTGTTACTCGTTTATGATTTTAACTTGCACTTAGATTGCCAATCATTTTACTCCACTTCTTGGAAAGAAATCTATTGTGTTTAAAGCCTTCATTACTAATGAACCTAAAGTTGTGATTTCTGGAATATGCTATATGTTGATACTTATGATGATTATCCAAGAAAAAAAAGTAAAGTGTGGAATGTGAAATACGGCCATTGTTCCATGAATGAAGAATCATAAGTATGATCAAGAGAGCCAATGAAATAATGATGTGTAAATGGTTGAAAGTACCAATGAAGCTATATACAGTGTGAAAGGCTATGAGGTAAATGCAATTGTATTTCTGTTTTCCTTGCATGAAAATCAAAAATGTTTCTGGGAGTATCGTTGGTCACCGAGGAAGGGTAGGTTGAAATTACCTATCTCTAAAACTACACGTGCCAGAGTAGGAGTGCATTGTGATTATTCCCCTTATTTGGGATGAGATTGATGTGATGAGAATATTCGCCTTAATTGGGATGAGATGATTTCTAGCAAAGAGTGATGTCAATCCACACGACATTGTGGTGAGATGACCCAGCCGATTGGGTCGAGATCAGACGCCATCCGGCACACATGGTGGTGATTGTGATTGTGATTACACTTTCACCCGCATACATCGAGGTGAGGTGGCATGGCTGCTTGTGTAAAAATTTTTGTGATTGGATGTCTCTGGTGAGACGGCTTAGCCGATCAGGCTGAGATCAGACTCCGTGCTAAAAGTACGATGGTATTATGATTAGATGTCTCTTGTGAAATGGCTTATCCGATCGGGATGTGATCGGATTCCATGGTGAATTCACGGTGGTATATCGGTATTGTGATAGTTATTGTGATTGTGGTTGATGTCTTTGGATGAGACAACTTAGCTGTTCGGGCCGTGATCGGACTCCGTGCTAAATTTACGGTGGTTTATCGGTACTAATGATCTCCCAGCCAAAAATAATATTATCTTCATATTTTGATTATCATCTTCACAATATTATCTTCGTATTTTGAAACTATTATGTTTTAACTTGGCATTTAGATATCATTGATCGTTGCTTGCTGTTTCCATGGTTTCCTTTTCTTATATTGGCATTCTATTTTGACAGAGAACATTTAGATTTGCATACTAGTATTATTCCATATATACTAATGACCCTTTTGTGGGGGCCGCTGCATCTTCAATGGATGCAAGTGGTTCATCAGTGGCAACAATCCATAATAGAGTCCGACCACAACGACCGAATTGATTATCTTGTTCCTTGCTAGCAGTTACTCCCTATTCAACAGGTTTTGGTGAGCCCTACTCTATTCTGGGCCTGATGTCATTTGATGTTGTACTTTGTGTTATGAGATATAGCTGGGGCATTGTTTCCGGCACTTACATATTACTATTCTTTTGTACCTAGAGGCTTCGTAGACATAGTGTGGGTGGTACATTGGTGTTGGGAAAGTCAAAATTAGAAATGTTATATTTGCAACACATGTTCCACTTCAATCTATGAATGGGTAATATATTTTGGAAATAATGAATGAAAATGCTAATGGTAATGAAATTGGTGTTGTTTATGAAATCCTTTCAATGTTAATTAATGGTGTACATCTCCACTCTATTCACGGGCAAGGTCGGGTAGAAAGTATCTAGTACGCTTGTTTGACCGAGTTTTCTTGGTTGAGCACCACCCCTGCTCCTCGAGGTCGGGGCGTGACACATGCAAGCAATGGAAATGGAGAAGAATAAACGACATCACAACTCGCAGTCACCATGTGGGTTAGGGATGGTGATCTGAGAAATGATGAAATACAAGTACAGACCATGATCCGTGCTATGGCTCAGATAAGATGGGATAACCGATCCAACCTAACTAATTCAACAGAAGGGTACCACTGGCTTAGGATACCGGCCTACAATTGTAGGAGTGCACAATGATAACCCCGGGAAGAAAGTTTTTGTACTAGAGCATGTTCCGAGTCTGGGTCAGAGCTTACAACTAGAAGAATAATCACCTACGCAATCGAAAGGTTGTTCATGGAAATGATCAAGGATTTCTACGGCATAGATATATCAAGACACTGACCATTAAAGACGCCGAACCAGGAGAGACTTTGCAGAAGTGGATAACCAATCCATCTCTGGTTCGCCGGGAGTCTTGGTTGTGTGTAATTGTAGTAATTTTTGAAATTGCATAATCTATTAGGCTTGAATCAATCCAATGTTTTTTTTGATTAAATTGCCTCTTTGAATGCTAAGACATTCATTTTAATGAAATAAAATATTTATTTTTCCTAAAGTATCATGCAAACTTGACTTTATTTTTATTTATACACGCCTTTTCTTTTCAGTGACTAAATTAATAAAAAATCGTGCTCCACGATTATGACATTTATATCATGTTTGGCCAAGCTGCAAAAATTAGCTTATTTTGGTGAGAAGCAGTTTGTGTTTGAATGATTAATTTGAAAATCACTTAGTTGAGCAACAATTAGTGTTTGGCCTAACTTTTAAAATCTGCTTCTAAGTGTATTATTCTCAAAGGTGCTTTTCAAAAAAGTACTTTTGGAAAGAGCTACTATTTTCTGCTTCTCCAAAACTGCTTCTGCTTCTACTCTAAAGCACTTTTTTTTCTTCTAAAAGCTTGGCCAAACATTTCAACTTTGAAAAAAGTGCTTTTGGCTTTGGGAAAGCTTGGTAAAACAACCTATTAATAAAACCTAGAACAAAACAAGACGGACTACGAGGAATATGACGAGAGTATTGCCCGAGAATCTACCACAGGATATTGAAAAATTAGAAAGCCAGAAGAAGCCCAACCTCGAGGAAACAGAGGTAATCAACCTGGGGAGTGAAGATAGCGTAAAAGAAACTTGAATTAACATCCGCCAGGAGACAGAACAAAACAAAGAATTAGTAGAGCTACTCCAACAGTACACTAACGTATTCGCCTGGTCGTACGATAACGTGCCTGGGTTGAGTACTGACATCGTCTCACATCGATTGCCCATCGATCCTGCAAAACCACTAGTCAAGTAGAAACCAAAAAATTCAAACATGATCTGAGTATGAGAATCAAAGAAGAAGTCATCAAGAAAATAAAGGCGAATGTTGTAAGAGTCACGAGCTACTCCACTTGGTTGGACAACATAGTACCGGTGCCTAATATGGATAGAAAGATTAGGATATGTGTGTATTATCGATAACCTCAAAAAATCAAGTCCCAAGGATGACTTTCCTTTATCCAATATCCACATCCTAGATGACAACTATGCAGAGCATAATTTACAATCATTCATGGATTATTTCGCCAGATATCACCAGATCTTGATGCACGAAGAAGATGCAGAGAAGACAGAATTCACCACACGATAGGGAGTTTACTGTTACAGGGTCATGCCATTTGGCCTAAAAAATGCCGGTGCCACCTACACGAGGGATATGCTGACCCTTTTCCATGACATGATACACAAGGAGATTGAAGTATACATGGATGATGTCATCATCAAGTCACACAAGAGTACGAATCATTTAAGTGACCCGAGAAAATTTTTCAAACGACTGTGAAGGTTCAATTTGAAGCTAAACCCTACGAAGTGTGCATTCGGAGTTCTCACAGGAAAATTGTTGGGTTTCATCGTCAGTAGGAAAAAGGATATAGTTATATCCCTTGATGATTAAGACTATTCAACACTTGCCTCATACCAAAAGCAAGCAGGATGTAATGAGCTCCCTCAATAGATTGAATTACATCATTCGGTTCATAGCTCAGTCAACAGTGATCTTCGAACCAATTTTCAAGTTATTAAAGAAATATGCTGCCACAAAATGGATAGAAGATTGCCAAAAATATTTCGACATAATCAAGGAGTAATTGTAGACTGCCCGTACTAGTTCCTCATGAACCTGGGAAGCCAGTGTTACTATATCTCTCCATGATGGATAATGCATTTGGATGCATATTTGGACAATGTGATGAGACCGGAAAGAAGGAGCATGCTATTTACTGCCTAAGCAAGAAATTCACGTCGTACGAAGCTAGATACACCTTATTGAACGGACGTGCTGTGATTTAACTTGGATCTCCCAGTAGTTGAGTCAGTATCTGTGAGCATACACTATATATCTTATATCCAGACTTGACCCGCTCAAGCACATCTTCCAGAAGCCAATGCCAACTAGAAAGTTAGCAAAGTGGCAGATCCTTCTCAGTGAATTCGACATCGTGTACGTGACACAAAAGGCTATTAAAGTACAAGCATTGGCTGATCATCTCGCAGAAAACTCACTGGACAATGACTGCGAGCCACTTACTACGTACTTCCCAAATGAACAAAGTATTATTCGCAGGAGAAGACATTTCTGAGTCGTACCCGGGATTGAGGATATTCTTCGATGGAGATTCAAACTTCAAGGGAGTAGGAATCAAGGCATTCTTAGTCCCTAAATCAGGACAACAAAACCTATTTCAGCAAAGATATGGTTCCCATCACAAACAATATGGCAGAGTACGAAGCATTCATCATTGGGATCAAGATGGCAGTCGATATGAATATCAAGAAAATTTTGGTCATATGGATTTCTAATTTGCTAATCCACCAAATTCAAAGGAGAATGGATCACCAAGAGTGTCAAAAATCCTTACATACTTGCATTATGTAAAGGAATTGTGTAAGAAGTTCACTAAGATCGAGTACAAACATATTCCTAGGATCCATAATGAATTTGCCGATGCTCTTGCAACATTGTCATCCATGATTAACACTTGGACAAGAATTACATCGACCCTATAAAAGTAGAGATCCAAGAGCAGAATGCATCCGCTTTCATGTGGACAAAGATCCATATGGTAAACCTCGCTATCATGACATCAACAGATTCCTTGAATCAAGAGAATACAGAGAGTGATACTACCAGTCAGAAATGAGCATTAAGGAGACTAGCAAACCACTTTTTCCTCAACAAGGAAGTCCTACACAGGAGGACCCCCGACTTGGGGCTCTTAAGGTGCATAGATGCTACTGAAGCGACAAGATTGTTGGAAGAAATACATGCAGGGACATGCGGGCCTCACATAAACGATTTCACAATCAAAATAAAAGCGTGTAAAACTGACTTGCATAAAAACATGGACATATTATACATTTTCATAAATGTACAAACAAGGTTACAATGCATTCTTTTACATACAACCATACTCTATTCTGCAAGCCTCTAAGAGTACCAAAGGAAGTATACACATGCAAAAATAGGTTGCGATAGGGCCCCACCATACCTAAAATGAATAGAACAGATGCCTTAGTACCTAACAACTTCTGAATAGCTGCTCTGAAGTAGTGGAGCGCAGTGACCAATCAACTGGAGCAAGCAGCTTACTGGGGAGGGGCGTCACCATGTTTGTCTATACCTATGGGCATGAACACAACACCCATAAGAAAGGGGTGTCGGTACGGATAATGTTCTAAGTATGTAAGGCTAAGAAAACATGTAAATTAGTGATATAGCATATGAGATATGATTGCATGATTTCAACTGGGTGCCAGAGAATCCACCGTGAACATCAACTATAGAAGCCACAACTTATAAAGATGCAAATTTATGAAGGGTTAGGCCACTCATTGAATCTATGCGTTAAACACAATATAGTATTACTTACACCTTTATTGGGAATCTTACTTTATATCGTAGCACGCCTCGCAGAGGACTCAGTAAGATTTATTTATTTTATCACATTATACCCGGCCTCAAGAGGTCTCGATCATAACCAGTCACATGAAGGATCGATAGTGTCTATATATCACATCATTCCATACCCAGCTTTATAAAGAGCTCGGTCGTACCCGGCCACGGGCTCGGTAGTGTACGACATCGTATCTCTTCGTTCCCAACTAATCAGTGGTTGCACAATAGGTGCCATACCCGACTACCTATAGCCTGGTTGTCATACCCCGAAGGAGAACATAGTATGATATGGGCAATTGGAACACATTTTGAGTATGTATCTTTCGATACAAACTTATTTGGAATAATCAAATTTATTAGGAATGACTCGAAACATGAGAAATAAGAACTTGGTCCAATCACACTTCAAACTTACGAGAACATCATAGAATTCAACTCTACAAGAGAAGTTTAGCTAATGTACCTCGCTTGAGATTTCCTTAAATTGCTACAATATTCTGAAACTCCTAGAGACCTCAATATAATTAGAGACATGAACAAATTGAACCATAATTATGGGAGAGGTTTTGTGGGCTTAGCCAATTTAGGCATTTTATCAAGCACTAAGTGTGCAATTCGACTACAATGTTCCCACAGTGGATTTCCTTCATCCCACAACCCATCATTCACCCATTTTAGTTCAAAAACCTCACCACCACCCTTGTTGGTACATGCATGCACAAAGAATAACTCCCAAAACCAATAGTCATACTTCTCATTACCTACTTTCAGTCCAATTCTGAAATTGAGCGCTAGAGAGTAGGACCTTACCTCTTAGATAAAGACCTTGTGAGTTCCTCCCTTGAATTCCCAAATCTTGAGCAGGAATTTGAAGTATGGAGATGTTAGTGACCTTCCTTCTCTGTATACCTCCCTTCCCCTTTCTCTTAAATACTAGAATTTTCCCTTCTAAATGAGCCCCAATTGCTTTAAATCATAATGGGGTCGGGTTATAAAATTAGAAAATGAACCCTACGAACTCAACTTTGCGGTCGCAGAGTATACTGCAGAACAAGTATACGGTCCACATAAGGGACTGTGAAACCATCCTCTAAACCTAGGCTGATCAGGTTAGGTCTGCGACAGGTCTGCAGTCCACAAACCCGTTACGCAGCCGCGAAATCACCCTCTGAAATTTCTCATGCTGAATCTGCGATGGAAGTGCAACCCACGAGATGATTATGCGATCGCATAATGGATCGCAAAATGACCTCCAAAAATTGTCTTTGTTTATGTTGCACTCTGCGACAGATCTACAGTCCGCAAAGTGGTTCTGCAATCGCAGGATAGACCATAGAAATACCATGTCCTGCAAAAATTACTCTTCCAACTCCTCTACGCATTGGAGTTAGAGGCCATACTTACCAAGCTTTAATCTCATCATGCCTTTCATAGGTGACACCTTCAAGAACACCTAGTTTCCTACAACGAACTTCAAATCACGCCACAAATTATCCGAGTAAGATTTCTGCTTACTTTGGGAGGTCAACAATCAATCTCAAATTGGTTTCACCTTTTCCACAACTTGTTGTACCAACTCAGGTCCTACTAGCTTTGTTTGCCCAACTTCAAACCAGGCAATAAGAAAATTGCATTTTCACCTGTATAGGGCCTCATATGGTGCCATCCAAATGCTAGTATGATAGATGTTGTTGAAAGTTAATTCGATGAGGGGTAGATGTCATTCTGACCTCAGGGAGCGCGACTGGTGCTCGACCGAGATACCCCAGTCAAGCAAGCCAGTACAATGCTTTCTACCCTAACTCACCCATGAATAAAGAGAAGATACATTTCATTAATTAGACAATGAGAGGTCATGTGAACAATACCAGTTCATACCATTAGTTGCGTCATTAATGTAAGGCCCCGTAAAAGTTTTTCCTAAAAATCGGATTCCGTGATGCCGAAGTAGGCGTAAAGGTTAATAATAGTAGAAATTCTTCGCGAAGAGCTTGCAGTCGCGGTTCAGACTTTTTGGATTGAACAGTACGCTGGGAGCCGAAGGAAGTATTTTGCAAAATTAGGCATTTCTACGACCCATTATGCGGCCGTATAATCACTCTGCGGGCTGCAGAATTGACACAGAGTGAAGCAGCCTTTTTTGGTCAATTTTGAGGTAAATTTCTCGGTCAATTATGAGACCGTATAGCCGTTTCACGGGCTGCACGTTGGTCACATAATCATCCTTGGACTTTTGCTGGAGGGAGGTTCTGCGACGCATTATGCGATTGCAAAACATGTAAAGACCCGTAAAATTTTCTTGTTTTAACAAGTTGTTTTTATTGTGGAAAATACAGACCTAAATTGAGTAAAAATCACCTCGAGACTTAAAGAATAAAATTTTCCAGAAAGTAGGTGTTATGCGACGCACTATGCGATTGCATAACGTGTATGCGGACCGCATAATGGTCGCATACACAGGCAGATCACTGCCCCATTTGAGGTCAACTATGCGGTCCAATATGCGATCGCATTTCAGTTCTGCGGACCGCATAACTGTCATATTGTTGCCTTTTATTTTGGGAGGGAAATTATGCGACGCATTATGCAATCACATAACGTGTATGTGGACCGCACAATGGTCGCATACTCGGATAGTGTGTTTTGAATTTTGGCCCATCTTGAGGGCCATTATGCAGTCGATGCGATCGCATTCCTGACCGTATTATTGTGTCGGGCTCCTGTTTTTCTAATTTTAACACCCGACCCCAGTTCATTAAAAAAACACCCTTCCCCTTCATTTTTAACCATTTTTGTGATATATTAGAGAGAGGAAAGAGTGAGTTCTATAGAGAGAAAGTTCCAACTTCATCAAATTGGTCTTCCTTCATCACTCAAGCTTGGAAATAATCAAGTGGAACACAAATTTCTTCACTCTAAAAGGTAAGCTTCTACCTCATTAACCCTAATTTCCAGATTTTTGTTAAAATGAAACATGGGTAGGATAGTTCATAAAGATGGGGTTAAGAATCTTGCATGCATGTACCCAATTTATCATGATCTAATAAAGGAAAATAGGTTGGAGTAACCTTTCACTAAAAAAGGGTTATTTAATCTAAAGGAACACCTAGTGTTTGATAGAAAGCTCAAATGAGTTCAAGACATGTTCATGATTCCTAATTCTAAGTTTAAATGTGCCGCATTGTGAATTATATTGAAGGTGCTAGAAGGTTCGGTGATTTGAGATAGAAATTAAGGAAAAATCCTGATTCGAGGTATGTATGGCAAACATTAACCTTTGTAGAATCCTCTTGTTGGGACCAAGCATACGGTATGTGTACCTTGTTTGAAAACATGTGAATTGATTGTTCAAATGTGTTGAGACATAAGATTCTATTCTCTGATTGTCCTAGTTGATTGCCATACTACCGTGCTATATGAGATCGTGTAAAGTGTTTTGATGTGCCTATCTTATTATGTTCAAAATCTCGTAAATGCTCGAGGGTATCGATATGAAAGTATGTGTTAATGAATGAATGAAGGTTAATGTGCCCAAGTGTGGGAATGTATATAATGGCTAAAGAAAACCGTGCGTGGTAAGTAATGAAAAAGGGTATTGTGAAATGATGTGAATGAGCTGAACAATTATGGCAATGCCTTGTATATGAATTACTACTTGGGGAAAATTATTGTGCCTTGGGTCCAAATATATGAATTGTGGACGTGAACTTGTAATTCCTTGAAATGATAATTCTTGTGACGTAATTGTTTGTGCTTGCTGTTATGAAATATGATTGTCAGGTGGGATCGGGTTGCGTGCCGCAACACGAAGTAATAAGCTTGATGAGATGTGAGGTAATAAGGGTGGCCGAGGTAATAAGGATGGAATGTGATCATTATCACTATCGAAATGAAAAATCTGGGGAACCCTTGAATATGGTGATGTTGAAAGGGAAAAATGAGAGATTGTGAAACTTGTTGATTTTGGTTGTTTCTTTCCACGTGCATTGATTGATTGGTTCTATTACTGTCTCTTATTTGTGTATTATTTGATTGTACTTGGGATAAAGTTTTTTTATAGATACTAGTACTATTCCACAATACTAACGTCCCTTTTGCCGGGGGCGCTACATATTTTATATGGATGTTGGTGGGTCCATAGCAGGTAGCTCAGCTCGCCATTAGTGGTGCTTTCCCCTCATCCTTTTTCAGCTGTACTGGTGAACCCCACTTCCTCTCGGGGCCATGTGTAGTTTATGCCATCTCTGTTTGAGTATATTATGTATTGTAAGGTATAGCCGGGGCCTTGTTGCCGGCAAGTATTGTATAAACTCCTAGTACTCTTAGAGGCTCCGTAGACACTATGTGGGTATATATATATATTTTGGGCAGTGGTTGTATTTGCTCGTAATCATGGTCCGTATTGGGAAGTGTTGTATCTATTATGTATGTTTTGGGAAATCTAGTATAATAATGTAAAATTAGGAAAAATTGGATTTATTGTGGTAATCACTCACTTCTAAGATTATCTCACTGTTTCACATAAATAATGTATGCTATAAACACGGGAAAACACGTTGGGTAGGAAAGGCAAATCAGATTCGCTTGACTGGGGTCACCCGGTTGAGTGTCGGTCGCGTACCTCGATTTTGGGGCATGGCAGAACAGGTTTGCGGGCCGCATACTTTTCGCAGTCATTTCACGGACCGCATATCCAATATGCGACCGCAGACCCTGTTTTTGGGGTTTTTAAAAACCCAACCCTATTTCATTAAAACACCCACCTTAGACCATTTTGAGCTAATTTTCTATATCTTTAGAGAGAGAAAGAGGGTATTATAGGGGTAAAGTGATCTCTATCAATTTTGATCTTCAATTCTTGCTTAACACCTTGAATATTCAAGAGAGGCACTTAGGTCTTATTCCTAAGAGGTAAGATTCTATCACCTAAACTCTTAATTTCAAAATCTGACTAGAATGGGCCATTAGTAAGGTAATTCATGGGGATGAGAGTGATTACCTTGCATGCATGCGTTCCTAAGGTATGTGGGGAGGTTGTGAGTTAAAGATAGAAAAGAATGGGGTATGGGTTGGTGAAGTCTTTCATAAAAAGGGACATGAAACCTTAATACACACATAGTGTTTGATGAAATGCTCAAGCGAGCTAGAATTATGATCGTTTTCCTAATTTTGGTTCAATTTTGCTATATTGCTAAACTAGATTGAAGTTGCTAATATTACGAAACATATTAGAGTGTTAAGAAGCTCAATTGAGGTATGTTTTCTAAACCCCCACTTCTTAAAATTGAATCCCATGGCACTCATGAAATCAATGTAAGTCCCAGATTGACCGTCCTAGAAATTGCTATCCCGAATGTGTTTGATTTGAAAATATATGTGTAATATGTATTCCATGCTTTCATCATGTTATCTCGTCATTTAAAGAAATGTTCAACACTTAGAATATGTGTGCCAAAAATGCCTAGACTTCATGTCAAATTCGATTAAAGATTGTTATGCCAAATTGTGTGAAAAGCCTCTATGTGCCCTGAATTCTAAATTTGCTCACATGTGAAATCAAGAGTCTTGAATGGAAACCATGTTGTTATTGATGATAATAATAATTTGAAATGTGGAAAAGAACTTGAACTAAGAAATAAGGCCAAGTTCCAAGAACGACTTTATAATTAAAGACACTTGGGCTAACGTGTTGATAAGATGGGAAATAAATATGAAGTAAGATGATCGATTGAAATGGTTAATGTCTCAAATGAGATGGCTTAGCCGATCGGGCCGATATCGGACTCTGTTTAATAACACGGTGGTATTGTGAGTTAAATTGTAAATATGGTTGATGTCCTAAATGAGATGGCTTAGGCAATCGGGCCGAAATCGGATTCCGTGTAATAACATGGTGGTATTGTGAGTGAACTAGTGAATGTGGTTGATGTCTCAATTGAGATGGCTTAGCCGATCGAGCCGAGATTGGACTTCGTGTAAGAACATGGTGGTATTGTGGACTGTGGCATATTGGCATTAAAAAACATCCAACCCAATAACGTGAAAATTTACTTGAATCTAAGTGATCTTTAACTTGATGTTTTGGTATTATTTACAGCTCATATTGCCTTCTTGATTGTTTCCCTTGCAATGCCATTCATGTTATTGTGATGGTGTTTAGTTTTCATACTAGTACTATTCGACAGTACTAACGTCCCTTTTTGCCGGGGGTGCTGCATTCTTAAATGGATGTAGGTAGTTCCGTGGAGGACAATGTTGATAACAGGCAGTAGTGCATCCTCTTCTCAGCGAACTCGGTGAGCCCCACTTTATTCTGGCGTCTTGTATTATATCTTTTGCTATGTTGTAGTCACTTTGAGGTATAGTCAAGACCTTGTCTCCGACACTATCTTTCCACTCTTTTTGGTATCTTTAGAGGCTCCGTAGACATTATGTGGGTTGTATATGGGTACTAGGAAGGTAAAATGGATTATGTTGTGTTTTGGATTTTTGTTCCACTAAATCATAAGATGTATGTATTTTGAAACTTAACAATGATGTAGCAAAATGAAATGAATTTGTAATGTTTATGTATATATGATCCCTCTACTTTTTAACTCATGAAAACGGGCCTTCTCTTGATCATAAGTGAGTGGGTAGAAAGTGTCTAACAGGCTTGCTCGACCGGGTCCACTCGGTTGAGCACTGGTCACGCTCCCCGAGGTTGAGGCGTGACAATTAATAAGTTTCAAAATACATACGCTTTCATAGTTTGAAGTGGAACATGTGATAAAAATACAACATTACTAGTTTGACTTTCCCAACACCAACATACAACCCGCATTATGTCTACGGAACCTCTAACAGAAACACAAAAGTATTATGATAGTGCCGACAAAAAGTCTCTAGATATACTTAAAAATACTATACATAGAGGACTGGAGATACAAGTCCCTAAAATGAAGTGGGGTTCACCAAGTCAACTGAGGAGAGGGTGTACTGCTATCACTGATCAATGTCGCCTGTGGTGGAACCACCTGCATCCATTAAATACGCAGCGCCCCCGAAAAAAAGGGACGTTAGTACATATAGAATAGTACTAGTATGTAAAGTTAAGCACCCTCTCAATAGAACAAGTAACAGTAAAAGGAGAAGGAAACATGGAATCAATGAGAGCCTCAAACTATATAAAAGGGTCAAGTTAGGAGAAAGATAAATTTCAAGTAAGTTTCAATATTTTTAAGTTGGGAGATCTTTAGTACCGATACACCACCGTTCTTTTAGGACGAAGTCCGATCTCATCCCGATCGATTAAGACATCTCACCACGAGACATCCACTTCACAACACCATCATGTGCGCGGCATGGCATCCGATATCAACCCGATCGGCTAAGCCGTGTCATCACAATGTTGTGTGGGTCGAAATCACATCACATCTCTCTAGTAATCATCTCATCCCATTTAAGAGAAATATCTCAACACATCAATCTCATCCTATATAAGGGGAAACAATCTCATCACATCAACACAGGGATTTTACCCCCCAATCACTCCTACACCGACACGTGTAGCTTCGGATTAGGTTTTTTCAAACTACCCTTCCTCGGTGACTAAACGATACTCCTAATCGTTTATTATTTAAAGGATTTTCAGCTCATTTAATAATCTTTCACGCATTTTTCCATTTCATTAGCACTAGTGGACACAATTTTAATTTTGTTCTCGGCACGTCGGCTGTATTTCGTATTTCATACTCACCCATAAAACTTTCAAGCATTATCACGGATTATAAACTATAGGGAAATTTATAATCAATACTTTAAGTGTATATATGAGCAATAAGAGTCTTAATCACATTGATGTTCTCTTCCACTAGTAGGCACACTAACTTGTAATTGAAACATGATTTTTAAATCACAACACCTTTAATACATTGGTCATTCTAGATTACATTCTCGGATGGAATCATGATATGATGGGAACATTTGGAATGCATTTTGAGTAAATACGTCTTTCAACACAACTCTTATTAGAGTATAATCAAATTTATTAAGGACTCGGAACATGAGAAATAAGAAATTGAGCCAATCATAATCGCCACTCATGAGGACATCATGGAATTCAGTTTTTACAAGAGGAGTTTAGCCAACATACGTCGCTTGAACTTTTCTTAAATTACTACAACGTACCGGAAATCCTAGCGACTTCAATCTATTAGAGACGTGACAAATTTGAACCACAATTAGGAAGATACTCGGGGGTTCAACTCATTTGAGCATTTTATCAAACACTAGGTCTCCTATGGTGGATTCCTTCATCCCACAACCCAATGTTTACCCATTTGAGTTCAACAACCTTCCCGTTTGTACATGCATGCATAAATAACACCACCATACCCAAGAATTACGCTCCCCATTACCCATATTCTACCGCAAACTCGAAATTGAAGACTAGGGTATGGAATCGTACCTCTTGGATGAAGAACTTGTGAGTTTTCCTTGTGAATTCTCCAAGTATTGAGCAAGAATTTATGAACAAATAACTTAAGGATTCCTTCTCTCACTCTGTATCACTTTCCTCTCTCTAGAATAGTAGTTTGGACCTTCTAAAATAACCCCCAAGGTTTTATAAAAGCGGGATAGGGTTCTAAAATCAGAAAATAGAGCCTCCGAACTCAACTCTACGGTCGCAGAGTGCACCACAGATCAGGTATACGGTCCATAGATCAGTAATGCGGTCACATAATATGCCGCAGAATCTCCCTTCGGAAATCTTCATGTTGGTTTTGTGATGGATGTGCAGCCCACGAAATGATTATGTGATCGCATAATGAACCACATGGTCCTCAAAATTGGCTCAAGTCCTATTGCACCCTGCGGCCAATCTTCGACCCGCAAAGTGATTTTGCGACCGCATAGTGGACCGCAAAAATGCCACAGTCTGAAAATTATTCCTTCAACTCCCCGACATACTTTACAACCCAAAAAGTTTGTGCCGCAGTGAGCAAGCTACAATCATCCAATACATAAACCTACCTCGGCATCACGAAACCCCGGGTTCTAGGTGAAATTTTACTGGGATTTACATCCTCCCCCGCTTAAGGTCATTCATCCTCGAATGAGGGTGAAATCCTCCATTAGCATCTAATGTGACTCAACTACTATTTCCTATAGCAACAGTTCCAAATTTTGGCTAACTCCCTAAATTTCAAAAAAATTCGCCAGAATCTCCCTGGTAATTGGGCCTACCCACCTGTCAGAGAATCCCAGAAACTAGTCCTAATAGCATAACCATAACATAACAATGTAACACAACATGAAAACAAAACCGACCACAATATCATAAACATTATATTACCAAGAAGGAGTATCCTTAACATAAGATGTACAAAGGAAACATAATGCATAGAAAGTAGGTTCTTAACATTTTCATAGAACACAACTACGTGATTTTTCAAACAAATGAGGATATTTCTTCTTCAACTCATCCTCGGCCTCCCAGGTGGCCTCTTCAACTTGTTGGTTTCGCCATAGCCTTTTCACGGAGGCAACTTCTTTATTTCTCAACTTTTAGACTTTCCTATCAATAATGGCAACTAGAATCTCTTCGTAAGTCAATTCCTCACTAACCTCAATAGTCTCAAACCGACAGAATGAGTGTCGGGTCTCCAACTACCGTCTTCAACATAGATACATTAAATAACGATATCTCTGGAGCTCAATCCTGTAAGCCACAGGACTAATCCTCTGAATGATTCAGTATGGACTGACATACCACGAACTCAACTTCCCTTTCCTCCCAAACTGCATTATACCCTTCATGAGGGAAACCTTCAAGAATACCCAATCACCTTCTTTGAACTCCAAATCCCTCCGACGTACATCCGAATAGGACTTCTGATGACTCTGAGCAATTTTCAATCGTTCCTTAATGATCTTAATCTTCTCAATATCCTGATGCACGAGGTTTGGTCCAATCAACTATGCTTCACTAATCTCAAACCATCGAATGAGAGATCTACTCCTACTACCATATAGAGCCTTGAGCGGTGCCATCTGAATGCTAGCATGGTAACTATTGTTGTAGGCAAATTCAATGAGTGGAAAATGATTATCCCAACTACCATTGAAGTCATGAACACAAGCGCGCAACATATCCTCAAGCATCTGAATGACCATCTCTACTTTCCCATCGGTTTGTGGAAGGAAAGATGTACTAAGATTCACTTGAGTACCCAACCCTTGCTGAAATTTCTTCCAAAAATTAGCCGTGAACTGTGCCCCTCTATCTGAGATAATAGAAATTGGAGTGCCATGCAACTTGACTATTTCCTTTATATACAACTGAGCATAATGTTCCGTTGTGTCGGTAGCCTTGATAGGTAAGAAGTGTGTAGATTTTGTGAGTCGAGCCATAATTACCCAAATTGAGTCAAACTTGCGGGCAAGCAAGGTAGTCCCACCACAAAGTCCATATTGATCATCTCCCACTTCCACATTGGAATATTTATTTTCCTTGCTAACCCACCGGGCCTTTGATGTTCGGTCTTTACTTGTTGACAATTTGGACATCTTTCCACAAAGTCCGCTATATTCCTCTTCATATCATTCCACCCGTACACCTCCTTAAGATCATGGTACATCTTTGTAGAGCATGGGTGTGCGAAATACCTAGAAGTGTGAGCCTCGGTCATGATTATTTCTCTAAGACCATCTACATTTGGAATACATAATCTCCCTTAGTAACTTAATGTATCATCATCCATGCCAAGAGAATAAGCCATGGTCTTATGTTTATTAATCCCCTCCTATAATTGTACCAACATCGGATCGTCATATTTCTTCTCCTTGACTTCCACCACAAGTGATGATTCAACCCTATTTTGCACAATCACCCCTCCTTCACTAGAGTCCGCAAGAAAAACTCTCAAAATAGCCAACCGATGAACCTCCTTGGCCAACTACCTTTGATATGCCTCCAAGTGAGCCAAACTACCTGTAGATTTCCGGCTAAGAGCATCCACCATAACATTAGCCTTCCCCGGATGATATATAATATCGATATCGTAGTCCTTGAGTAACTCTAGCCATCTTCTCTGCCTCAGATTCAATTCCTTCTATTTAAAAATATATTGAAGGCTCTTATGGTCCATGAATATATCTACATGAACCCATACAAATAATGATGCCAAATCTTCAATGCAAAAACCACCGTTGCAAGCTCTATGTCATGTGTTGGATAGTTCCTCTCATGATTCTTAAGTTGCCTAGAAGCATAAGTGATCACCTTGCCATGTTGCTTCAGTACACACCCAAGTCCGATCCTTAAAGCATCACAATACAAAACAAACCCATATGTGCCCACTGGTAGGGTCAACACTGGTGTCGTAGTCAATCTTGATTTCAACTCCTGGAAGCTCTTTTCACAAGCATCTGACCATTGGAACTTAACCGCCTTTTTCACCAGTTTATTCCACCGAGAGGCAAGAGTAGAGAACCCCTCCACGAAATTCCTGTAATACCCAGCTAAGCCCAGGAAGCTATGAATCTCTATTGGAGTTGTAGGTCTAGGTCAATTCTTTACAACTGCAATCTTCTGAGGATCAACCTTAATTCCTTTTCTGGAGACGACATGACCTAGGAATGTGACAGATTCAAGCCAAAATTCGCACTTTGTAAACTTTGCATACAACTTGTGCTTATGCAGAATTTTAGGACTGCCCTGAGATAATTGACATGGTCCTCTCGACTTCGTGAATATACAATAATATTGTCAATGAACACTATCACAAAGGAGTCAAGGAAAGGCTTGAAGACTCGATTCATAAGATCCATGAAAGCTGTCGGGGCATTCGTTAGCCCAAAAGACATCACCACAAATTCAACGTGCCCATACCGGGTCCTGAAAGTTTTTATTGGAATATCCTGCTCCCTGATCTTCAATTGGTGATACCCGGATCTTAAATCAATTTTGGAGAAGTACCTAACACCCTGCAATCGGTCAAACAAGTCATATATCCTTGGTGATAGGTATTTATTCTTTATTGTGACCTTGTTGAGCTGCCGATAGTCGATACACATTCTCAATGACCCATCTTTCTTCCTTACAAAGAGAATCAGTGCTCCCCAAGGTGACACACTCGGTCGGATAAACCCTTCTCTAACAAATCCTTCAATTGCTCCTTTAGTTCCTTCAATTCTGTCGGTACTATTCTGTAGGGTGGAATAGATATAGGTTGTGTACATGGTATCACATAGATCCCAAAATAAACCTCCCAGGGAGCTCATCAGGAAAGACCTCCAAAAATTTATTCACAATCGGAACAAACTCAAGCATAAGTGCCTTAGTATCGGTATCTGTAACCTGGACCAAATTGTAAATACACCCCTTATCAATCATCTTCATTGTTACAACCCATATTCACGTACGTTTGCCATAAGTTAGTCGACTTAAATATGAGAGGATATTATCTTTGAGATGATAAGAAGTTAATCCTATTGGTCTTAAATGATACAAGAGTGTATAAGGGTGATTAACAAGTATGAGAAGTTAAACGAATCAAGGATGTTGTAACCCGTATTTTTGGTAGACTTAGGGGTGCTTAATATTATCAATAGTTCGTTTTTTAAGGTATTTGAATCACATAATATTCATATCATAAGTCTCGAAGTCAAACGAGTTATGAAACAAAAGTCGACAAGAGTTGTCACAACTTAGGTTCATAGTTTTACGTAATCTTTGGGTCAAATATTACTAAGCTTTTCTCCCAATCTACTTGGAATTATGGGGTGATATACCCACGAAATTGAATATCTATGAGTCTAGTTTCCAACTCATCTAACCATTATCGATACGATATCAGAATAGAAAGATATTCGCATTTTCGCGAGACTGCGCTAAGCACCTCTCTATGGGTCCCACATAGTCGGTTTAAGAGAGATGGATATATATAATATGATTAGAACCCGTTTTAACTCATTAGTTTTCAGTATATTTAGACCTTATAACCCTATAAAAACCCTCTTAAGATTATCTCAAGATCAAGACCCAAACAAAGGGCAAACAACACAAATCAAGTGTCGGGAATCCCGTGGCGCTAGTAAGTTTCTTGTTCTTCTTGTTGTTGTTCATTTTATGTTTTTAAAGCTCGTGTGGGAGGTTTTTTTAAAGGTTTTATGTTCTGTAAATACTCCCTCAAGTTTTTAATATCAATCAATCCTAAGTGATTTCAATCCTTCTAAAGTGATTCTAGTACCGAAAAAACCCTAGTTGATTTCTAGTTTCGCTTCCCTGTTGTTGTAGCAGCATTGGAGGGATATTTCGTGAAAAATTAAGGTCAAGTTGGAGTTTTAATTTCTGTTTAAAGGTTATAAAACTCTTACTCTACATGTATTTAAGATTATCCAAGTTACGGCCAAGTCATTGAAGCTAGAACTTGTGAAATATATATCGAAAGGCTTGATAGTAATGTTGTTGGTTGGTGGACTATTTTGGGGCTCAATGTGATTCTTATTGATGTTGTTTGGGCTGTTTGGTGATTGTTTTGACTTGTGTGAAGTCAAATATACAGGGGAGGTTCTGTCCGTTTCATCGTAAAATAGATTGTGGTCGATACATAATAGTTGTGACGCTTAAATGATAACGATAGTGTCGTTTCTCTTATTGTAGACTGAGGAGTCGTGTCATTTGCATAGCTTGAGGTCAGGGAAGTATATAAAAGGTATGTGAGGCTATCCCTTTCCTTCTTTTGCACGACTTCGATTGTACATAATGCAATGGACGAGCTTCCAAAGATACTCTGCTCTTAGGAGCTAGCAGTACTTACAGTGTTTCCCTTCTTATGAAATAATTGATGTTGAGGTTGCTTCTCTTATTCTTATGTTATCAATGTTGTTGGTACTTCCTGATTCTTATAAGATTCTTGATGAAGAGTTAGTCCTAATAACGTGTACGGAGAATATCGACCTTACGTCACTCCGAAAGGTTCAGAATATGATTCCAATGAGTCCTACATGCATTATATATATATGTATCTATTTTACTCTACCGAGCCACGCTATAGTCCCCGGGTACATCACCTATTGTGTAACCACTGATCAGTTGGGTTTTACCGAGCTCCACGTGGCCGGGTATGTTTTACCGAGCCTATTACGGCCGGGTATGATATGATGATGATGATTCCCACAGAGGCGTATATTTTAAAAGTTTATGTATATGTATGTATGTACGTATCACGCATTTTATGTCAGTAGCCCTCAGAGTCACCCATATATTACAGGTTGTATATTCTCTATCCTTGTTTATATTACTGTTCTTACTTATGCTTTCTTACCTTACATACTCAGTACTTTATTCGTACTGACGTCCTCTTTGTTTGTGGATGTTGCATGTCGTGCTGCAAGTCCTGATAGACAGGTAGACACAACTCCCCCACCACAGTAGGCTTCCCAGTTCAATGGTTGTTAACGAGATCCCTTCTTCGGACTTGTCGTGGTCTTGGTATGCATTTTTCTTATAGATATTATGGGTATGTCGGGGCCCTGTTCCAGCAATGTTGCATCACTTATGCTCCTTTAGAGGCTCATAGACAGGTGTCGACTTATGTATAGTATGGTATGCCTTGTTGGCTATTTTTTGTTGTATAGTCTTTCATGGCAGCGTTGTAGCTCGTACCTTATATGTTGTTTCTTAACAGTCTTGTCATCCCATGTGATGTATGTTCAGCCCTTATCTTTCATTGTTGATTTTTATGATCCATATCTACCATTTATATTGATCTCGTCAGCCCTTAAAGATAATAAAGAAGATTATATAAAATGTTCGTTGGTGCTCGGCAAATATGGCCCGGGTGCTAGTCATGATCCTCCAGTTTGGGTCGTGACAAACTTGGTATAATAGAGCAGGTCTGTCCTAGGGGTTGTCTATAAGCCGTGTCTAGTAGAGTCTTGATTATGGATGTGTAGCGCGCCACATTTATAATCAGGAGACTACATGACATCTAGGGTTGTTTCCTTCTTCCTTACTAGATCGTGCGTAGAGTTGAGTCTTTAGTGTTCGTATCTAATATTAACCTTGTTTTCTTTCAGCGATGCCTTCGACTAGGAAGAAAGCAATTAGTAGACGGTTTGATATAGCTGGGGGAGAGGGTACCAGTCAGGTGCCTCAAGCCAGAGCAGGCCAAAGTGAGGCTCAGAGTGAGATGTCGTCTCATACCTCATCTACTCCGTCTCATCCAGAGGATATTAGGAGGCACATAGCACCACCAGTTCCTCTATCTGGCACTACAGACCAGGATATGTGGAGTGCGGTGCAGCTGTTGACTAGCTTGGTAGCTGCTCAGGCTCAGAGGCAAAAATACTGGTGTTGTTGATAAACCGGATAGTACGAGAGTTCGTGATTTTATTAATTTATACCCTCTAGTGTTTACTGGATCAGATCCCAAGGAGGACCCGCAAACTTTTATTGACCAGGTTCATCGTACACTAGGGGTTATGCATGCTACAGATACAGAGGCAGTAGAGTTGGCTTCTTATCAGTTATGGGATTTAGCAGTTTTCTGGTATGACAGTTGGGATAGATCCAGGGGTCTGAACGCCCCTCCAGCTGTGTGGAAGGAATTTACTGAGGGCTTTCTTCGTCACTATTTGCCAGTTGAGATACGACGAGCTAGAGTTGAGAAGTACTTAAACCTTAGACAAGGTAATATGAGTGTGCGAGAGTATAGCACGAAGTTTGATTCTTTAGCAAGGTATGCTCCTCATATGGTGGCCGAGATGAGTGATAGGGTGCATATGTTCGTGAATGGGTTGGGACCACATCTGATAAATGAGTGCACGACAGCCTCCTTGGTGGAGGGCATGGATATTTCTCGTATTCAGGCTTATGCCCAGACCTTAGAGGATCGTAAGCGCCAGCAAAGGGCAGATATGGAGCAGGATAAGGGCCAGCATAAGAGGGAGAGATTTGTAGGGTATTCTCATGACTTCAGAGGTAGTGTTAGGCCCCAGTCTTCGAGGACTTCAGCGCCACCTGTAGCTAGTGCTCCTCCACAGTTTCAGAGGCCTCGGTATGATCGATTTACCTATTCTGGTCCAGGTTAGAGTTCACGGGCATCAGGCTCGCAATATCATAGGTATACGAGTCAGATGAGACCTCTAACACCCCGTTGTGATCAGTGTGGCAAGGCCCACTTTGGATTGTGCTGTCGAGGTTCTGATGCGTGATATTCTTGCGGACAGCCTGGCCATATGATGCGGGATTGTCCCAACAGAAAAGGTGGTGGTATGGCTCAGCCAACTGGATCTGTATCTGGTTCTTCCTCATCAGTTCAACTTCCAGCACGGGGTTTTCAGTAGTCGACAGGTCATAGTAGAGGTGGAGGTGCAGTGCCGGGTTTGAATGGTGCTCAAATCGAACCGACGCTCTAGTAGGTTGACATGATCTCGAGTCATCTTAGGATGTTGTTATAGGTATATTGTCTGTGTTTTCTTACGATGTATATGCGTTGATTGATCCGGGACCTACATTATCATATGTTACACCTTTTGTGGCTAATAAGTTTGGCGTTGAACCTTAATTGATAAGTAAAACCACTTGCAGTATCTACTCTGATAGGAGATTATGTGATTGCTATAAGGGTATATAGAGATTGCACAATGATGATTTGTAGTCCTCAAACCTCGACGAATTTATTTGAATTAGAAATGGTTGATTTTAATGTGATAATGGGAATGGACTGGTTTGCCTCATGCTATGCAAATGTTGATAGTCGTACGAAGATGGTTAGGTTTCAATTTCCTGATGAACCCGTCGTTGAATGGAAAGGGAACATTGCTACGCCGAAAGGTAGGTTTATTTCCTATCTTAAGGCAAGGAAAATGATCTCAAAAAGGTACATTTATCATCTTGTTTGTGTTAGGGATGCGTAGATGAAGCCTCCTACTCTACAATCAATTCCCGTGGTCAATGAATTTCCAGATGTTTTCCCAGATGAACTCCCAGGCCTTCCTCCTGAAAGGGAGATTGAGTTTAGTATTGATATGTTGCCTGCCACTCAACCCATATCTATTCCTCCATACAGGATGGCCCTGGCATAGTTGCAAGAGTTGAAGGCACAGCTGAAGGACTTGCTGGATAAGGGCTTTATTAGGCCTAGCACTTCACCTTGGGGTGCACCAGTCCTGTTCGTGCGGAAGAAAGACGGGTCGTTAAGGATGTGTATTGATTATCGACAGTTGAGTAAGTTTACCATAAAGAAAAAGTACCTCCTTCCAAGGATTGACGACTTGTTTGACCAACTCCAGGGTGCCAAGTATTTCTCCAAGATTGACTCACGTTCAGGGTATCATCAGGTGAGGGTTAAGGAGAAGGATATTCCAAAGACGGCTTTCTGGACAAGATATGGGCACTTTGAGTTATTGGTGATGTAGTTCGGGCTAACAAATGCCCCAAAAACTTTTATGGATCTTATGAATACTGTATTCAGGCCCTATCTTGATGTGTTCGTGATCGTATTCATTAATGACATTTTGGTGTATTCTCGGTCGGAGGCGGAACATGCGGGCCACTTGCAGATAGTATTACAGACGCTTCAGGATCGTAAGTTATATGTTAAGCTTTCCAAATGTGAATTCTGGCTGAACTCAGTAGCAATCCTTGGCCATGTGATATCTGACGAGCGTATTAGTGTCGACACTCGAAAGATCGATGCAGTAAAGAATTGGCAGAGCCTACAACACCATTAGAAGTTCGCAGCTTCCTGGGGCGAGCAGGATATTATATGCGATTTGTAGAAGGGCTTTCCTCTATATCAGCACCATTGACTAAGTTAACACAGAAAGCTACTAAGTTCCAGTAGTCTGACGCTTGTGAACGAAGTTTTCAGGAGTTAAAGAATTGATTGACATTTGTGCCACTGCTCACTCTCCCAGAAGGAACAGAAGGTTATGTGGTATATTGTGATGCCTCAGGTATAGGTTTGGGGTGTGTATTAATGCAACATGGGAAGGTGATTGCTTATGCATCAAGACAATTGAAGAAGCATGAAAAGAATTACCCGACTCATGATTTGGAGTTGGCTGCCGTAATATATGCTCTGAAGATATGGCGGCACTACTTATACAGCGTCCATGTTGACATCTACACAGATCACAAGAGTTTACAATACATCTTCAAGCAGAAGGGGTTGAATTTGAGGCAGCGTAGGTGGCTTGAATTACTTATAGATTATGATGTCGAGATATTGTACCATCCCGGTAAAGCCAATGTTGTGGAAGACGCTCTTAGTCGTAAGTCAATGGGAATCTTAGTACACATTGAGGCAGGTAGACATGGGTTGACTAAAGAGCTTCATCAACTAGCCAATATGAGAATTAGATTGTTAGACTCTGATGACGGAGGGTTACTGTACAGAATACATCAGAACCATCTTTGGTAGCCGAGGTAAAAGCACGGCAATATGAAGATCCTACCTTAGTACGATTGAGAGAGAGCATTCAACAGTGTAAAATTACGTCCTTTGAGATCGGAGCAGATGGGGTACTGAGATACCAGGGTCGGTTATGTGTGCCTGATGTGGCAGGGTTGAGAGAGAAGATTATGATTGAGATTCATCAATACCGATATTCCATCCATCCCGGCCCGACAAAGATGTATCATGATGTTAAGGAGCAGTATTGTTGGGATAACATGAAGAAGTCTATTGCATAATTTGTAGCATAGTGTCTTAATTGTCAACAAGTAAAAAGCGAACATCAGAAACCCAATGGATTGCTTCAGAATATCGAGATTCCGACATGGAAATGGGAGGTGATTAATATGGACTTCATTATTGGATTACCTCGCTCTTATCATAAGTTTGACTCCATATGGGTGATAATTGATCGAATTACAAAATGTGCCCATTTTCTGCCAGTTAAGACAACTTACACAACTGAAGATTATTCAAAGTTGTATATCAAGGAGATTGTTAGGCTTCATGGTGTGCCGATATCTATTATATCAGACCGAGGAGCGCACTTTGTGGCTAACTTTTGGAGGTCTTTCAGAAGGGTTTAGGTACACAAATGAATCTCAGCACTGCATTCCATTCATAGACTGACGGACAAGCTGAACGTACCATTCAGACACTTGAAGATATGCTACGAGCATGTGTTCTAGATTTCAAGGGGAATTGGGATGACCATCTTCCACTCATAGAAGTTGCCTACAATAATAGCTACCATTCCAGTATTAAAATGTCCCCATACGAGGCACTATACGGGAGGAGATGTAGATCACCACTTGGATGGTTCGAAGTTGGTGAAATAGAACTATATGGACCCGATTTGATTCACCAATCCATTGAGAAGGTGAAACTGATACAAGAGCGGTTGAGGACGACAAAAAGCAGGCAAAAGTCTTATTCTAATCTCTGACGTCGTGATCTGGAGTTTGAGGTTGGTGATTGGGTTTTCCTGAGGATCTCGCCGATGAAGGGTGTCATGCGTTTTGGGAAGTAGGGTAAGCTGAGTCCGCGGTATATCGGTCCGTACAAAATTCTTCGACGAATTGGACAGGTTGCTTATGAGTTAGAATTGCCATCCGAATTGGAATTTGTCCACCCGATATTTCATGTATCTATGTTGAGGAAATGTATTAGAGACCCTTATCGGGTCGTCCCTATCAAAGATGTACAAGTTACAGAAGATCTATCATATGAAGAAGTGACAGTGGTTGTATTAGATCGACAAGTCCGCAAGTTGAGAACAAAGAATGTAGCTTCCGTCAAAGTATTGTGGAGGAACAAGAACATGGAAAAAATGACATGGGAAGAAGAAGAAGAGGAGATGAATTCTAAATACCCTTACATGTTCCAGAATGAGATAACGAGGATGCCAGGGGAACGCAGGACGCATTTGAAGGTGAAACAACTCTATAAGGTAAGCAATAGCTTGAGAATACCCTTCCTTAACACACAATGGTGATATGTAGATAATGTACATATCCATAATGCTTTGTGTAGACTTGCAAGGCAATACATTGGTTTTAAATGCTTGCAAGTTTGTTTAGCATCCATTTTATAGGGGAAAAACTCGGTCGGAAATTTTTGTTGGAATCCACGATGAGTTAGGATTCCCATAAACCCTTACATTCGAGGACGAATGTTCCTAAGGGGGGAGGGTGTTACAACCCATATCCACGTACGTACATTCATGCCATAAGTTACTCGACATAAATATGAGAAGAGATTATCTTTGAGATGATAAGAAGTTAATCCTATTGGTCTCAAATGATACAAGAGTGTATAAGGGTGATTAACAAATATTAGAAGTTAAATGAATCAAGGATGTTGTAACCCGTATTTTTGGTAGACCTAGGGGTGTTTAATATTCTCAAGAGATCGTGTTTTAAGGTATTTGAATCACATATATCTGTATCGTAAGTCTCGAATTCAAACGAGTTATGAAACAAAAGTCGAATTTACCGAGCTCCACGTGGCCGGGTACGTTTTACCGAGCCTATTACGGCCGGGTATGATATGATGATGATGATTCCCATAGAGGCGTAAGTTTTAAAAGTTTATGTATATGTATGTATGTATCACGCATTTCATGTCAGTATCCCTCAGAGTCACCCAGATGTTACAAGTTGTATATTCTCTATCCTCGTTTACATTACTGTTCTTACTTATACTTTCCTACCTTACATACTCAATACTTTATTCGTACTGACGTCCTCTTTAATTGTGGACGCTGCATGTCGTGTTGCACGTCCTAATAGACAGGTAGGCACATCACCACAGTAGGCTTTCCAGTTCAGCGGTTGTTGGCGAGATCCCTTTTTCGGACTTGTTGTGGTCTTGGTATGCATTTTTGTTATAGATATTATGGGTATGTCGGGGCTCTGTTCCGGAAATGTTGCATCACTTATGCTCCTTTAGAGGCTCATAGACAGGTGTCGACTCATGTATAGTTTGGTATGCCTTGTTGGCTAATTTTTGTTGTATAGTCTTTCATGGCAGCTTTGTAGCTCGTACCTTATATGTAGTTTCTTAGCAGTCTTGTCATCCCATGTCATGTATGTTCATTCCCTTATCTTTCATTGTTGATTATTCATGATCCATATCTACCATTTATATTGATCTCATCAGCCCTTAAAGATAATAAAGAAGATTATATAAAATGTTCGTTCGTGCTCGGAAAGTATGGCCCGAGTTCTAGTCATGATCCTCTAGTTTAGGTCGTGACATTCGTGGACTAAGGTAAGAAATAAACCTATCCTTCGGCACCACATCATCCCCCTTCCATTCAATAATTGGCTCATTTGGAAATACAAACCTAACGGTTCTGGTTCGGCAATCAAGCTTGGCAAAACATGAATAAAGCCAGTCCATCCCCAATTCAATAAAATCGGCCGTGGTGTCCCGACTAGGCACCGTGACAACATAATCCCTATAAACCCGTGCGGCCATAATAGACTCACCAACCGGAGTAGACACAGAGAAAAACTCATGAAGTTTCAGTTCTATCCCAAATTCCATAGCAATATAAGGAGTGACATATGACAAAGTGGAACCGAGATCAATAAAGGCGTATACATCATGAGATTAGAAAATTAATATACTTGTGACAATATCTGGATAAGCCTCTAAACTCTGGCGACCCCTCATAGCATAGAAACGGTTGGGTCCTTCCGAACTCTGTGCACCACCCCTAGTTGCACCACGCCCCTGCGGGTGCTGGAGTGCCTCGAGCTGAAGGAGGTGTTGCAAATGAAGTAGCTGCAGAACTAGTTGGCTGTGTCGTTCCCATGCCGACACTCTGGCGGGATGAACAATAATTCCTCTTAATGTGACCCCTCATACCACACATGTAGCGTATGGTTTGGTCCATGAATCAGGATCTCCGTTATTGTCAGAATCTCCCTCCAGGCCGACCCTGCTGGTAGGATCCCTTGTTTCCCTGACTGGTCCTGAAATGGTTCCACTGCTATGGACTGGGCCTCGATGGATGTGCACTAACCAAAGACAGAGCAAAGGACTGGGATGGTCCTGATGACCTCCCTTGAATGATGACCTGCTGCCACTACCATCACCGCGAGAACCACCAAAGTTGACCGTGGACCAGGCCTTATTGCTACCCTCTCACTCCATCCTATTCTCCAATTTGCCACTGTCTTCCCATAGTCCATATCAGAATTCAAGGCAGCTGTAGATGCCTCATTACTAACCAATGGGCTGAGGCCCTGCACAAACCAATGCACTCTAGCCTCCATAGTGGGAAACATGTAGATGGCATACTTGGACAGGCGCGCGAACCTCATATGATACTCCCACACACTCATATTACCTTGTTTTAGGCTCTCAAACTCAGTGGCATTGGCTACTTAGTCTCGGTAGGCAAGCAATTATCAATGAAGGCGTCAACAAACTCACCCCACCTTATCGGAGGTCTCCCCTCATCACGAGACTCCTCCCACGTCTCAAAGAAAGAATAATCCACCTCTCTCAGGAGGTAGGAGGCCAATTCCACTGCCTCCATCTCAGTAGCACACATAACTCGGAGAGTCTTATGCATCTCATCAATGAAGTCCTGGTGGTCCTCCTCGGGATTAGTACCCGTGAACACTGAAGGATCCAGCTGAAGAAACCTATTCACCCTAGAACTAGCAGAATCCCCTTGCTGGTTGGAAGAAGTAGGTGCAACATTCGATCTTTGGTCTTGTGAAGCCACTATCTAAGCTAACATCTGTATGGATACCCTAAGGTCCCCATCAAAAACATTGGGACCGGAAGCTGGGTATGGAGGTGGAACTAGAATATCAATTGGGGGTGGAATAGCTGCATCTTCAGTAGGAATAGGGATCGGTTCAGTCGGAGCAGGAGTAGTAGAATCAGGCGGTGTAGTAGCTAGGGGAATATCCTCACCCCTCGGGTGCTCACCCGCATCATTAGGTATAGAATCAACTCCCACTCCTGGGGTGGCATTTTCTCTTTGGCCAGTTCTTGATTTCTTCCTAGGTGCCATATACTGAAAATTAGAGCAATGCACGAGTTAAAGGAGGAACAGTCTTATAATCATCTCTATTGCACGATCTAGAACATCAAAGAAGGGTGTTATTCCTAAATACCCAAGTATCCTCCTAATTATAGATGTGGTCCTCAACACACTAATAAGAAGGACTCTACTAGACACGGCTCTGAGACATCTTAGGACACTTTAACCTTAGGCGCTGATACCAATCATTTCACACCCCGACCTCGGGGAGTGTTACCCTAGTCAATCAAGCCTGTACAACGCCTTCTACCCAAACTCACCCATGAATAAAGAGAAGATATATTATATTAATTAGAAAATGAGAGGTCATGTGAATACCACCAGTTCATAGCATTAGTTGCGTCAATAATAAGTCTCAAAATACATACACTTCCACAGTTTGAAGTGGAAGATGTGATACAAATACAACATTACTAGTTTGACTTTCCCAACACCAACATACAACCCACACTATGTTTACAGAGCCTTTAATAAAAACAAAACAGTACTATGATAGTGCCGGCAACAAGGCTCCAGCTATATCTCAAATCACTATACATAGAGCACTAGAGATACAAGTCCCCAAAATGAAATGGGACTAACCAAGTTAGCTGAGGAGAGAGTGTACTGCTATCACTAATCAATGTCGCCTGTTGTTGAACCACCTGTATCCATTAAAGATGCAGCTCCCTCGGCAAAAGGGTCAAGTTAAGAGAAAAAAAAATTTCAAGTAAGTTTCAATATTTTTAAGTTCGGATTTCTTTACTACTGATACACCACCGTGCTTTTAGTACGGAGTCCGTTCTCATCCCGATCGGCTCAGTCAATTCACCCTGAGACATCCACTCATAACACCACTATATTTGTGGTATGGCATCCGATTTCAGCTCGATCGACTAAGCCGTCTCACCACAATGCCGTGTGGGTCGACATCACATCACATCTCGCTATAAATCATCTCATCCCATTTAAGAGAAATATCTCAACACATCAATCTCATCCCATATAAACATCAACACAGGGATTTTACCCCTCAACCACTCCTATACTGACACATGTAGTTTTGGGGTTAGGTTATTTCAACCTACCCTTCCTCGGTGACTAAACGGTACTCCTAAAACATTTATAATTTAAAGTATTTTCAGCTCATTTCATAATCTTTCACACATCTGTCCAATTCCTTGGCACTAGTGGCTACAATTTTAATTTCGTTCTCGGCACGTCGGCTGTATTTCGTATTTCATACTCACCCATAAAACTTTCAAGCATTATCACAGATTATCAACAATAAGGAAATTTCGAATCAAGACTTTTAAGTGTATATATGAGCAATAAGAGTCTTAATTACATTGATGTTCTTTTCCACTAGTAGGCACACTAACTTGTAATTGAAACATGATTTTAAATCACAACACCTTTAATACATTAGTCATGCTAGATTACATTCTCGGAGGGAGTCATGATATGATGGGAACATTTGGAACACATTTTGAGTAAATACGTCTTTCAACAAAACTCTTATTAGAGTATAATCAAATTTATTAGGAAGGACTCAGAACATGAGAAATAGGAAATTGAGCCAATCATAATCGCCACTTATGAGGACATCATGGAATTAAGTTTTTACAAGAGGAGTTTAGCCAACATACCTTGCTTGATCTTTCCTTAAATTACTCCAACGTTCTGAAAATCCTAGCGACTTCAATCTATTAGAGACATGATACATTTGAACAATGATGCGTGGCTAGAATTCATGATTTTAAGCATTATATACCTTGCATTTTATGTGCTT
>ML397932.1:0-34951 GCA_005239525.1 Nicotiana knightiana | reverse complement strand
TCTCATTTGACACGGGTCAATATGCAAAAGGCACCCAGCCTCGTTAGGGGCATCGAGTCGATCACGACTGGCCACAATGGCTGATGATTCAAACCCACCTTGAAAGGAGGAAATCAAAATGAAGTTGAAAGGTTGAGCCCCGCGTGGCTAACCATCTTGGCAAGGTTTGAAAAGCCGAAATATTCCAAATGACCTAAAGTTACAGTTGGAAGGAAAGTCAGGAATGAAAAACCAATAACGGCGAAATAGAGTTGGAAAGGTTAAGTCCCACACGACTAACCGTCGCAGCAGAATTTGAGGGGCCAAAACTCCTCCCCAATACTCTGGAAATCCAAAAGAAAAAGCAAGTGAAAAGCCTACAAAGGCAAAATAAAATGTTGGGTCCCACGTGATCGATCGCCATGGTGAAATCTGGAAAGCCAAGGCCCCCGGGATTAGAGATGAAACCCAATCCCCAGCAAGCAAACAAGCAAGCAAGTGGTTGAGATCTTCATCAAAAGAATTGAGATCAAGCAGTTGAAAATCAAGGCCGCAAAACCAACCACCGTTTCAAACTAACAAATTGTTCTTTGTTTAAAAAATAGGAAATAGGTGCAAAAGCAACCATGCAAAAAGCAGGCGCAATCAAAAGGAATTGCGCAAGAGCTAGAAGGAGCCCTGCAGCATTGACTCCAAAGAAAGGGAAGTTTCCTCCAAAAGTCTTTTCCCGCATATATAAAAAAAAAATAATAACAATAAAAAATAATAATAAAAATAAAAATAAAAAAGAAAAAGAAAAAGAAAAAGAAAAAGAAAAAGAAGAAATGAAGTTGATGAAACCCTAAAGTAGCATAGGGTCCTCAACCCCTAGCCAAACATTTTCCAACCAAGGATATCCCAGTCCTCAGTTGATGCCAACATAGGGTCCCACACGCAAGCAAACATCGGCATAACCTGGTGATCTCTTCTTTTTCTGACAACAGCATAACCTGTTGATCACTCCCTTTTCCTCAGGCAACAGCATAACCTGTTGACCTTTCCAAACACCGGCATAACCTGGTGATCTTCCTGACAGCAGCATAACCTGTTGATCATTTCCAGACACTGGCATAATCCAGTGATCTCTTCCCCAGGCAATGGCATAACCTGTTGACCTTTCCAGACACCGGCATAACCTGGTGATCTCTTCTTTTTTCGACAACAGCATAACCTGTTGATCGCTCCCTTTTCCCCAGGAAATAACATAACCTGTTAACCTCTCTAGACACCGGCATAACCTGGTGATCTTCCTGACAACAGCATAACATGTTGATCCTCTTCAGGCACTGGCATAACCCAGTGATCTCTTTTTCCGACAACAGCATAACATGTTGATCGCTCCCTTTTCCCCAGGCAACAGCATAACCTGTTGATCGTCTTCAGGCACTGGCATAACCCAGTGATCTCTTTTTCAGGCAACAGCATGACCTGTTGACCTTTCCAGACACCGACATAACCTAGTGATCTCTCTTTTTCTGACAACAGCATAACCTGTTGATCGCTCCATTTTCCCCAGGCAACAGCATAACTTGTTGACCTCTCCAGACACCGGCATAACCTGGTGATCTTCCTGACAATAGCATAACCTGTTGATTTTCTTCAGACACTGGCATAACCCAGTGATCTCTTTTTCAGGCAACGGCATGACCTGTTGACCTTTCCAGACCCCAGCATAAACTGGTGATATTTTCTTCTCCAGACATTGGCATAACCCAGTGATCTCTTTTCCCCAGGCAACAACATAGCCTGTTGACCTTCCCAGACATTGGCATAACCCGGTGATCTCTTTTCCCCAGGCAACAGCATAGCCTGTTGACCTTCCCAGACACCGGCATAACCTGGTGATCTCTTCTTGACGACAGCATAACCTGTCTATCTTTTCCAACATAGGGTCTCCAATCCCTAGTTGATTTCACCTTTTAGGCATAGGGTATCCACCCCCCTAGTCTGCATTCACTCCGGGTACACAGTTCCCGGCCTTTTATTGCTTTCAATAATAAAATAGCATAGATTTTATTACAATAACTTACGAAATTTTCCTAGTGAAAACTGGGGCAGAAAATTTCGTTTGTTTGTTTTGATTTTGTGCAGATTACGTTTCTAGAACATTGGAACTCGAGACAAACAAAAGAAGAAGTTTCGATCCAAAATAACAAATCAAAAAGAAAAAAGAGAAGATTGAATCCAAAAGTGCATATACGGAGAAGATATGGACTATTCAGGACGAGATTGAAGTCATCCGTTCGGTATATCTTGCCTTGATCCAAAAAGAGAAGAGATGAAACCAACACCTGCGGCTAACAAACATCAAGATCCAGGTTAGAGTTAGCAGAAGATCAAGACTCAAGAACATGTCTTAGATAGGAATCTTGTAACTAGCAGCTGATAGGTTTAGTTAGTCTATCGTTTTGTTTACTTTGGGTGTAATAAGGAGATCCGCAGCAGTAACAGCAGCAACCGCAGTGAAACCACAGTTACTCGGTAGTCCCAGCTACCAAAACTTCCAGAACTACACTGACATGATTCCTTTATAGCCAAGGATACGTAGGCAACCTTGAAGCAGGGTTCGGTCAAACTTTTCAAAAACGCTTCACATGGAGTATGCAAACGGGTAAAAGTCGTTCATGACTGCTCACTTTGTCTTTGCCCGAAAACTCTTCGCGTTTCCGAGCAAAGAGGGGCAGCTATGAGCATGTGATTTTTCACCTACTAAATGCTCCTACAAAATTCGATAAATAAATTAATTTCATAGATTTTTGTTGAATTTCAGTGTTTATTTGTGAATTATTTGCATTGCATGGGCATAGTTTATCTTTTAAAAATTTATAAAGTGATAAATAACAATAAAACATTTTAAAACTTTCATTATTTGACATAATTGGGTTTTTGATAATTAGTTGCATAATTTAATCATTTTTTCTAAGAAAATTACGAAATTGGTTCTTTAAATAATTATGGGTACTAAACTAATGGTTTTACTTTTAATTAACTCATTAATTAACATATAATTAAATGAAATTAGTTTAAGACTAATTAGTACATTATTAGAGTTTATTAAGGTGATTAATTAACCTAAGTATTAAAAAAGAGGGGACTAAATTCGGACCTGGGCTTGAAATCACCCAGGCCCAACCTGCCTCTACACTCCCAGCCCAATAAATCCCTCAACCCAGCCTGCCCCATCCTTAAACCAAAACGACCCCGTTTATCCTAATCAACCCCCAGCCGTTGGATCATCTTGTTCCAACGGTCCCGAACTCATCCACTTACTACCTATATAACTGTCCTAACCCCTACCACCCCCCCTTAGAACCCGTCTACCCTAACCCCCTCGTCTCCCTATCTCTCTCTTCACCCTCTCTCACTCTTCGCTACCAACCACCCTATTCTGCCGACCGGAAATCGCCCACCGGCGGCGGAACCACACCAAACTGCCTCAAAATTTTACCAGATGATCTCCTCCTCCCCTTCAACCACATCCTGCCCTCAATTCCCCTAAAAAACCTGCCCAAAATTCCTTAATTTTAGATCTAAAAACCAGAAACCCTAAAAATCCAACTCCGGCCGATTTCGAGAAAATCAACGACTCAAACCTACATGAGTCGATAGCCCTTGGTAAGGGCTACCGATTCATGTGGGTTTGGAACGTTTCCAAACCCCACCGGAATCCGGCCAAATATCTCCTAAACTAACTGATGCCCCTTTGAAACTTCATTTTTTATTTTTATTTTTACTTGTTTGAACATAATTCTGAAATCACTGACTTAGTTTCTTAATCTTAGATTTCTAGTTTCTGACTTTTTTTTACGGATTGATTTATATGTTTCTTTCTTTGATGTTGAATGTTGTTTTGAACCTCATTCTAGGCTTAGATATTAATTCTTGCATGACTTGATTAATGTTAGTTTACAATCTAGGTTTTCCAGTTTTCCCTTTTGACTAATTTTGATTTTTTTATAGTTTATGTGTTAATTAATCGTCACTTTAGATTAAACATCATGCTTAGGTTTATTTTAAAGTGATAATTTAGGTTAACCCTAATTTATTACTTAATCCCAGACTAATTAGTCTAGGATTTCACATACCTTCCCTAATTTGTGTGCTTCATTTCTCGTCGATTGTTATCTAGAAATCAGTATATAGGGCTAGTTCATGATTCTATCACTTAATTGATTCTAAAGCTTAGTTTAGGCTTCACACTATTTTCTTGAATACTTAATCTCCTGAAGTGTAATTAGTCATGCATGCTTTAGATTGTTTGAAATTAATTGATCCTTGATTAATCTTTCATAGTCATGTAATGTCTAATAATTGATCAGGCCTAATTAATCGTGAACACTAGGATTATTAGAATCACATTGGTTTCGAAAATGGGTGCTCAAAGCCTAATTACTTATTTTAAGTTTGACTCTTAGGATTCTGATTTGGTTTGATTAATAAAAGGTTAGTTATACATAACTAATTAGCCTAGGCTTATGTTGGAGCTAAAACCCCAATTAGGATAACTAAGTCTAATGGCTTAACTTGTTGAATTATTTGAACTAACTAATCTAAGTCCTAAAATAAATTCAATGAAGATTTAATTAAATATCTTATTTAGATCTATTCAACCTCACTTTTAAAGAGGCTTAAGCTTCCAACCTCTTCATTTAGATTAATCACTAAATTAGGATAAAATTAGTCAACTTAATAAATAACACATCATTAATTACTAAAAGGGTAATTCTAGGGACTTTAAGGGATAATATAGGGTTTTTAGCTAAAGGAATCTTGGGTGTAACAACCCAAGAACCTTCTAGAGTCCACAAATCAGATTTTTAGGGGGTAAAAAAGTAATTTTAAGGGTTGGGAATCTTCTAGAATGAGGGCAGCTGTCCCAAAGGATAAGGGTGACAGCTGCATTTGTACTATTTCCAGCTTATTGGATAAGGAATATTCTAAGCATAACTTATCCCAAATACCCCTATATATACACACACTCTTTACCACTAAAGGGACTTTTTTTGGGGACTGAAAAATACAACTTTTTTTTACTACTGAAAGATCTGGAAAAACACATAGCTTTTGAGAAAGTTTTCTGCACAGATTTTACCAAAAATTGTTACACACACTTAGACACAATTTTTCACCTCTGAAAAAACAGAAACAAAATGGACTGCAGTAGGAGTGTAAAAACAGTTTAAACTTGGTCTATCTTGTAGCTGTGGTTTTCTTTCCTAAAGACCTGGTTTTATTGTTGTTTTTTTTATTTAATCGTTGGTATTGAAAGTCATCCTTTTCTGGGCTTCTTTACTGTGGGTTTCTTGCTGCTCGTGGCTGCTGATTTGTTGTTGCTGAGTCTCATTTTTCAGTTTTCTAGACCTTTATTTGGTCTAGACTTGTTCTTGCTATTTTACCCTGTCTCTTAAGAGGTATGTAACTCCTACCTCATATTAAGTAAATTTCATGAATGAAAATTTGTTAAACATCAATGTTTATGTTGGTTGGTTACTGTAGTTTCAGTTTCTATGTGCGAACATGCTTACACATGCTAAAGATCACGAATTTGATTCATTTTGTTTAAGATTTAAGTGTTAAATCTTCATATGAACTATATCTGCCGTGTGTTTAATGGTTTGAATCCTTGCAAAACATAAGGTTAACTGAAATATCGTTATCAAAATAAGAATCTGACTACTAACTAAGTCAGATTCACTTTAAAATATCAGATCTGATGTTAGTTGTAAAAAATTGTGATATTGTTCTTATATACATAGGTTTGGTTACATTTATTNGAATAAGATGCATTTGTTCATTTTCTAGAATCATTGTAAAGATGAAACTGGACTGTATTATGTTATTATGGCTAACTTGGGTATATAGAAATGGGCCAGGCTATTAAAAATAGCTTGTCAAGGCGTGAATTAGCCTAAACCCCAGGCTATTGAGCCTAAGGGATATCGAAGCCCTCCAAGATTCAATGTTATACTATTATGTTTGGAATTCGAAGTTTATTTAGTATAGCCTGTAGAAAAAATGTAAATATCTTTAAGTCTCACATGACTCTTCTACTGAATTTAAGCTGCATTTTACAGTGATTACATATGTTAGGCATTTGACTATTAGGATTCAATTGAGATTAAAAAATGTCTTCAAAACTCGTGTAATTTTGGTATTAAAATTGATCTGTTCGAAATTCCAGATTTCATTGTGAAAAATTGGCGTTGTTGAAAGTCCCATGATTTACTTATTCTGAACCTGATGAATTTGGGATATATAAGTATAGTCTTCCCAAACAGTACCTCTTTAGTAACTGAAAAAATAATATTAAGCGTCCAAATTCGCTTCTGAATGTTATTCAAGAATCATGAATTCATGTTTCTGTTTGTATCCTTGATTTCCTTAATTTTGTTTAGCTGAATTGTACATATCGCTTCTCTCATAAATGGCACATACCAGGATTTGGCCAAAGGGGTAATTGATAAATTGGCTAAAATATGGCCATAGCCCAAGCATTCGTCTTTAGATTAGTGAACTTAATCTTAGACAATCTTCTACATATCTTTTAGGTTGAAAAATACATATTTAGATTGAAATTTAGTAAATAATCAAGTATTACTTCAAACGACCCTAACCTACACTCAGGAGTGGCAACTCGTGCCCCGACCCTTAACTCCAAACAATTAATAAAAACGCACATAGCAATCACAGGTGCATTTCACGTGACGTGTTTGCCATGTGTTCAAAACAACAAGTGTCACGCCATCGTGACTTGTCCAAGATAAATCCATAAACGTCCTAATTGATCCTAAAACTAAATTGTTCCTTCAAATAGAAAACATAAAGAATAATCAAACATCGCCTCAAATAGGCACTATAAAACCGTCACGACCATAGTCTTGACTACGTAATCTACACTCGGGTGCGATAACTCATGTCCCCGTCTTCAACTTCAAACTAAATTAAAATCACGTGTTGCAATTGCGGGTGTATTTCATGTGGCGTAATTGTAACATGTACAAAAGCATAACAAGTGCACGTTCTCGTGACTTGTTTTCAAGATAAATCCATACTTATCAAAAGCGGCTAAATTTCAAAGAGTTTAAATCTACAATAGGCTAAAACACGTAAACAATTAAATAATTTAGGCCAAATATTAATAATAAGCGACCGTACTAGAACCACGGAACTCGGGAATGCCTAACACCTTCTCCCGGGTTAACAAAATTCCTTACTCAGATTTTTGGTCGCACACAAATCAAAACAGAGTCAGAATTTCCTCGATTTGGCTTTTAATAATAAAACGGTGTCCCAGAGCATCGTCAAAAATCCGGGTGGCGACTCTGAAAATTAAAATAAATCTCAAATCCGAATAATGTTACTTTAATTGGAAAAACTCCCTTATTACCCTTCATTAATCCGGGGGTGGTGAAAAAGGAGGTGTCATAGGCACAAGGCCCCAAATATGGCTTACAGCCAAATATGACAATAGTCTGAAAACACGATTTAACATATGATTTAAACATAAATACGCAACTCAATAGTTGTCGCGGGAAGGACCAAGTCCAAATCCCCAATCAGTGCACGCCACACACTCGTCATCCAGCATGTGCGCCACTCCAAAAATAGTGAGAAAATACGAAGTCCGGGGTTTCATACCCTCAGGTAAAGATTTACAGTCGTTACTTACCTCCAACCGGCCCAAATACTAATCTGCGATGCTCTTGCCTCTCGAATCGGCTCTCAAATGCTCCGAGTCTATCAAAAATCAGATTAATACCATCAAAATATTCTAGGGATACGAAACACATTCAAAAATTATCAAAGTTAGGCACAATTCCCGCAATTGGCCCAACCCGACCCCTGGGCCCACGTCTCGTAATTCTATAAAAATCACATCACAAGAATCCTCATCCTTTCCCGAGTCTATAAATATAAAATGCATCAAAATCCGACCACAATTGCCCCTTCAATTACTCAATCAAAGTCTCCATCCAAGCCCTAACCTCCAATTTACACACTGATTTTTCCCTTAATTTCACCCTATTTCAGTCCAAACATCACATCCAAACGAGTTTTATGTTCAAATATCTTACCTCAACAAAGTCCTCTTGATTTCCTCCTTCAAAACCCTCTCCAAAGCTTCAAATCCAAGGTTGAGCATACAGAACCCAAGACCCCGGTGTGTTAGAGTTCCCGAGGGCTTCAAGAACCCAGGACAGTGCTCACACTAGGGAGGTTCATCAAACATAATGTAGGGGAGAGACTAGGGACTAGGTCCTAGTGTGCCAGAGTTCACAAGGGTCTCAAATGAACCATGAGCAGTGCTCACACTAGGGAGGTCAAAGGACAGAATCTAAGTAGCCTTGTCTTTCAGCCAGCTAAGAATATGAATTTAGAAAGACCAGATAGTAGAAGAGTAGGATGAAATTAAGGGATCCCCCTGAAAGACAGAATCCAATATACAAACAAATAACAGACATGCTTGAACTTAGGCAGACTTAATCAAGTTTCAGGAAATAAATTCAACCATATGCTAACAAGACAAGTTACAAGACAGATTTATAGTGAAAGAGGACCTAGATTAGGGTAAGTGCAGAAACTAGTATCATAAGAAAAAATCAAATCAACTAGCAATGGACCATGACATGTTAAAAACTAATTAGGCGGTTACTAGAGGTGTCAAGATATAATGAAAATAGGATCAAACAGGCCACATTATAGTAAATTCAGCAAACATACTTGTTATCATATTAATGAATACCTCTATACCTAGTTAACTAATCCATAGAAGGAGATATGAGAGCATATTCAAGGAGCAGGATAATAACAAACTTAAACTTCAAGAGATAGTTATTAGTGACAATATAGGTTAAGCAGAATCAGACTAATCAACCCAAAATAGGTTTAAACATGTTTCAAACTACAAATGTAATAGCATTTAGGATAGCATAGTGTAATTGAAGAAACACATTAAAAGAAATGACAGATAATCAGAATGGAATGGCAAAGTCTTGGCAACTCACCAGTTAAGATGAAGCAAGGAAGAAAGGAATCCCACAATATTGTGAATATCACCAAACAAAAGCAAGAACTTAGCAATTTCTGGCCTTGGCTTTCAGCCAGCCAGGAATCAGAGTACAGAGCAAGTTTATTTAAGAATGAAAAGCATACAGCCTTAGTTTATAGTGTTCTTAAGGATTTTCGAACCGTTTCAAAGAGGAGTGGGGAGGGGTTTATATAGTGTAGGAACTGAACACATAAACATGGAAATAATTAATTCAAACACTAGAAAGGCAAGCAATTAAATCAGTAAGAAAGAAAAATTTGAAACCCTAGTTTTTAGGTAAACTACAAGAAATCGGAAGAAAATAAAGATAAAGAATCACATTGTCACGACCCCGAACCTAAGTCGGTCGTGATGGCGCCTATCATGGAACTAGACTAGCCAACAATCGCATACTGACATAATATTTTCATAATTTCAACAAAACAAACCAAATAAATAGTCTAACTACTACCCCCAAATCTGGAGTCAACACGTCATGAGCATCTACGAGTAGTACAAAACAATCCTACTGTCATAATACATCAAGTCTCAGTACGAGGAACTAAATACAAAACAAGAAATGGGAAAGAGATGCTGTGGACGCTAAACAGCTACCTCAAAGTCCCAACTCCGGCTCCACGAGAAGGAAGAAAAACTAGTGCTCGTTACCAGCACCTGTATCTGCACACGAGGTGCAGGAAGTAATGTGAGAAACACCAACTCAGTAGTAATGAAAATAAATCAAGTCTGAGCAGTAAGAACACATAGGATCAAATCATCAATTCACAATAAGCACAGTCTTTCTTTCCAATAGTGTATACATTAAATCAACACACTTTAAAAGCCAACTTCAGTAAAAATCCTTTGAAAAGTGTGGTTTCCAACAATTTAAGAAAAATTCCCAATAGTTTGTGAAGAATGAAATAAATCATAAATAGCCACTCGGGCCAAAATGTATCATAAACCGCCCCTCGGGCAAATCATCACTCAGCATCAGTCACTCACCATGCCTCAGAATCACTCAGTATCAGCCCCTCGGGCATCCTCACTATCACTCATGCCTCCCAATCACTCGGCACTCGGCACTCGGCACTCGGCACTCGGCACTCTGCACTCGCACTCAGTAGGTACCTGCGCTCACTGGGGGTGTGTACGGACTCCGGAGGGGCTCCTTCCGCCCAAGCGCTAATATCAAGCCATCTCGTGGCATATCATATCCTCACAATCAGGCCCTCGGCCTCACTCAGTCATAAACTCTCAAAAAGCCACTCGGGCTGTTAGTAAAACGGGGTACTCGACCCAAAAACATCATTTTATATCTCAAAATAGTGTAAATAAGGCTGAGTTTCGAAATCAGTTAAACATAACATAACTGAGTGTAAATCATAAGTCAACACAGTGAGGAATAGCAGTAAAAGCCCCCAACGGGTCTAAACAGGTCGGCACAAGGCCCCAAACATGGCTTACATCCCAAATATAACAATAGTCTGAAAACACGATTTAACATATGATTTAAAAGTAAATAAGCAACTCAATAGTTGCCGCGGGAAGGACCAAGTCCAAATCCCCAATCAGTGCACTCCACACACTCGTCATCCAGCATGTGAGCCACTCCAAAAATAGTGAGAAAATACGAAGTCCAGGGTTTCATACCCTCAGGACAAGATATACAGTCATTACTTACCTCCAACCGGCCCAAATACTAATCCGCGATGCTCTTTCCTCTCAAATCGGCTCTCAAATGCTCCGAGTCTATCAAAAATCAGATTAATATCAGCAAAATATGCTAGGGATACGAAACCCATTCAAAAATTATCAAAATTAGGCACAATTCCCGAAATTGGCCCAACCGACACCCGGGCCCACGTCTCGGAATTCTATAAAAATTGCATCACAAGAATCCTCATCCTTTCCCGATTCTATACATATAAAATGCACCAAAATCTGACCACAATTGCCCCTTCAATTACTCAATCAAAGTCTCCAATTATCCAAGCCCTAACCCCCAATTTACACACTGATTTTTCCCTTAATTTCACCCTATTTCAGTCCAAAAATCACATAGAAACGAGTTTTAGGTTCAAATATCTTACCTCAACAAAGTCCTATTGATTTCCTCCTTCAAAACCCTCTCCAAAGCTTCAAACCCGCATGAAAATGGTGAAGGAAAGACCAAAATTCGCTAAGGACCCTTTTTATATGATCTGCCCAAGGATTTCCGCACCTGCGGCCAATTGCTCGCACCTGCGGTCCCAGGTGCGCACTGCGCATCCAACTTAAAGTACCATTTTCTGCACCTGCCACTTCTTCTTCGCACCTACGACTATCCGCACCTGCCCATGCCTCTTCGCACCTGCGGTCACCCTTCTGCAGGTGCGACCACACCAGAAACATTCCACCAGTAGTTTTTCTACTGCAAATTCCCAACTTCAACCTCCCGATGACTATCTAAAAACACTCCGAGCCCCTCGGGGCCTCAACCAAAAGTACCAGCAAGTCATAAATGATCATCCGGACTTAGTCGAACCCTCGGAACACCCAAAATGACATCGAAACACCAATTCAACTCATGATTCAAGCCTAAGAATCCTAAAACTTCCGAAAATCATCTACGATGCCAAAACTACCCAAAACACGTCCGAATGACCTGAAAATTTGCACACACGTCCAAAATGACGCTACGAACCTGTTCAAACTTCCGGAATTCCACTCCGCCCCCGATAGCTAATTTTCCACTGCCGACCAAAAATCGCCAAAAACTCACTTTCGCCAATTCAAGCCTAATTCTACACCGGACTTTAAAACCACATTTCGAACACACCCCTAAGTCCCAAATCACCTAACGAAGCTATATGAACCATAAAATCTACATTCCGAGGTCGTTTAGTAATAAGTCAACTCCCAGATGACTTTTCTAACTATTAAGCCAATTTAAGAGACTAGGTGTCTCAGTTCTCACCACGACCACACCGAACCAAGTGACCCAACACATCATAATTAGCTTAACTAGCACAGAACTAAGCTAAAACAGGGGAAACGGGGCTAATCTCACGGAACGACTGGCCGGGTCGTTACACACATATTGCATAAGATGAACATAGACATGAATATTATTCCAAATCACATAATCGAACCAGATTTGGTTAGATTAAAAAAGATCTGAAACCCTAAATTAAAAAAATTGGCAGAAATAGACAGATTTACATGTAATAGGGCGAATATAGACGAGATAATACTTAAAATCAAAGGCTTGAACAAATTTTGGTTCGAATCAAAGAAGAACTGTAAACCCTAACCTTAAGGTTAAGTATGAATCAGCAACATATGAACAAATGGGACCCACACGGTGTGAAACAAGCGTGTTTGGACTCAATATCGTCCAAATTCAAGAGATGAATGTCAAATAGGACAGAATCAAAGTAAGGGTACTTGCCATGTTTAGGCAGGTACTAGGTAATACCGTAGAGAATCACCCAATAATGGAAACACATCGGAATGGTAAGTAAATGGGAAGAAAATCCCATTAGGAATGGGATTATTTAGGCAGGTACTAGGTAATACCGTAGAGAATCACCCAATAATGGAAACACATCGGAATGGTAAGTAAATGGGAAGAAAATCCCATTAGGAATGGGATTATTTAGGCAGGTACTAGGTAATACCGTAGAGAATCACCCAATAATGGAAACACATCGGAATGGTAAGTAAATGGGAAGAAAATCCCATTAGGAATGGGATTAGGGGAGGAGTTTGTGAGGTGGCGGGCTAGGGTTATTCAGAGGGGAGAGAGTAGAGAGGCGGCGGGTTTGCGGGAATGGGGTTAGGGTTTGGGAGACGGGTGATATAAGGAAATGGGGGGAACATTTGTGAGTCGTTGATCATTTTTTATCAACGGTTGGAATTTGAGCGGGGTTGGGTCGGGTTAATTAAATGGGTAAGGGTATTGGGATAATGGTGTTGCGCTTGGGGTAATTGGGCTGTGTTTGGGTAGTTTAGGTCCGAAATTAATTGTGAAATTAGGGCCAGATTTTAAATACCCAATTTTAATAAATAAATAATTTATAAAAATAATAGATAAATAACAAAATATCATTTTGTGCATAAAAATGATTAAAATTAATTATTTGACATTATAAAAATATAAAAACTTATTTTGTGTATAAATAATTTAATTATATGTACATATGGCTATTATTGCAAAATGTGCATTTTATCCTTAAAATAATGCAAATGTAATTATAACAAATGTACTAAAATATTCAAAACCACATATGGGTGTAAATGATAAATTTGAATGATAAAATCATCAGAAAAATAATTAGGAGAGTAATTATTGGATATTTATATAATAAAATGCAGAAACAAATTGATTTAAAGTCTTTAAAAATTATGGAAAATTATGAAAAATACATGTATATTCTTGTAAATCAAATAATGATGCATATGCACTAGTTTGAAAAAAAAAAATTATATATATATATTATTTTTTTATTTTTTTTTTCGAAAAATATGAGGAAAAAATTGGGTATCAACATATGGCTCGTTTAGCTCTTCAATTGACACTCTTTTATGTTCGTAAGAATCCACTCTCATTTCACCGTTCGAACAAAATGTAGAGAAGTGTTTGGAATGATGTTTTACACGCTCAAATACATGAATTTCAAGCTTGACAACATCCTCAACACCAATGACACTAGAGTAGACTAAATTAGTATCCTCAATATCCATGACTGACTCTAGTATCACTTCTTCTACATTGACATCATCGAATTCTAGTTGGTTAGGCTATTGGTGTTCTACTCTGACCTCCTTCGTTTGCACCTTGATTTATGCCCTTATTTCATGCTCTTTTTTACTATTATCCATAATATCAGCTTGTTTATCATTTAAAGCTTCAACCAGTTGACTCACTTGAGCCTCCAAGTTGCGAATAGTTACCTCTTGCCTTTCTATTTGCAGTTTTCGTTAATCATTTTGTACCACAAGGCACTTTACATATCCTTGATCTCTTTCAGGTTATCATCCCCGAGGTTTTTTGTTCCTATTAACGTCACAAGAAAAAGCAAAACCATTATAGTAAGGGGTTGGGGGAGGATAATAAATATAAGAACAACCATGAAATTGTCCATCTTGACCACCGCACATATCACACACATTCCACAAATAAGATTGAGTTGGTGAATATAACTCGCTCTCAGGAACATTTTAAAAATTTTTCCACGGGTGGTTTCTTTCACAATATGTATAAGGATCAAAAGTAAAATTACCAACACCTAAACTCCAAGATGTCATGTTTCTCAAATCAACAAGTAAAATAAATAAAATTAAGAAAATAACAAACCAAAACAAAATTCAAACTTTAAACCTAGCAATATATACAGCTACAACTACACCATTAGTTCCCAGGCAACTGCACCAAAATTTGATCACGCCCAACTCTAGTCTTAAAAAGGACAAGCGGTCAATGCAAATATAACCTAGCTTATGAGTCCAGGATCGAATCTTACAGAGAACTAAGTCTTAGCTATAACTATTTAATATTACTAAGAAAACAAGTTCAAACAATTTTCTAGTGATAAAGATTAAGATTTTTGTTTTAAACTACTTAACTAAAAACTATACTAAAGTAATAATATTATCAACTAAAGAGAAATATGTGAATTGAAGAGAAAAAAAAGCCTAGGATTATGATTTCTTCAATTATCAGGATGAATGCTTAACGTGTTCAATATAATTACGCCGATTTATTCTCCACTAATTGTGAATTCTCCTGTTACGGAATTATCTCTCAACAAAATCAGTAATTTTCTAAAATTATTCTCTCGAACTAACCCTAGATAGAAATTCAAGCGACTCACAACGATCGTGCCAAAGCTTTGTTATCTCTAATCCCACCTTAAATCTAAGTAGTTAATCTCTTAACTTACTAAGAAGCGACACGTTTCAACAACAACCTAATCAAGTATTCTTTTTCAAGAAACACATGATAAATAGGCATACTTAATCAATGACCATTCAATTAACAACAAACAAAATGTAGTTGAGCAAATAGATTATAAAAATGACTAATTATAAATAAGCATGGTCAATAATTCACCCAATAATTGATTACGTCAAAACCCTAGAAGAAAGGTTTAGCTACTCATACTATTATTCAAAAACACATAAACCATTGTTAGACCAAAATCAATAGAAATAAAGATAGAAAAGTAGAGAAAAAGGCTTCGATTCGTCTTGTGGAATGGACTTGAAGATCTTCCGGGCTCAATTTTGCTTCAACAAAGGTGTTCCTTGCCTTCTCAGGATAAGAATGTGGATGAAAAAAGGGTTAGAAGCTTTTATATCATGTCACTAAGCCAAATGACTTAGTTTCCCTTCAAGATAAAACACATGCAAATTTGCCATTGTGCTATAGATGTGCTTCGCACAGGGTTTAGTTGAGTTTTCCATATTTTCCTGTGCTTTTCGAAGTTACTTCACTGCCTGGGTCTGATTTTCCTTTTCATCATAAATTGCCTTTTAGCTTCATTAATGCTCAAATCACCTCTAATCTTTACTCTTGGCTTCTTACAAAACAAACTTCAAGCATTAAGCTCAATTGGTCATATTTCAACCTTCAAAACACCTAAAAATACACCAAAGTAGGGGTAAAGCATATCGGATTACATGTAAATCTATCATATTATCAAATACCACGAATGATAGGGCCCCTTAAAAATCAGCTCCCGCAACCCATCCATATTGTGCACACAAATATGGCCCTGAAGCCGCAACACACTATCATCACTAATAGTTATTCCTTATCATCACCATGCATCACCGTGTGCTTAAGAACAAGCAAGTGGGGATCATCATACTGACGCGTGTTAATGTGCTCAAACAAAGATAAGAGAGATACAACACATGCAACTGCTCGGCTCTAAAATATCCAATCTCACCAACCTATTGGCCAATGCCTAAACATCCATGGACAAAGGCCTCTCCCCAGCTACAATAAAAGAAAGACTTCTCATCCTCCCTACCTTCCTACTCAAGGCGTCGGCCACTATATTGATCTTCCCCGGATGATAAATAATGGTGATATCTTAATAATTCAATAGCTCTGACCACCTTCCTTTCCTCAAGATTAAATCATTATGCTTGAATAGATGTTGAAGACTCCGGTTATCTGTATGCACCTCACAAGACATGTCATATAAGTAGTGACTCCAAATCTTGAACGCATGCACGATGGCTACTAACTCCAAATCATGCACTAGGTATTTCTTCTCACGGGGCTTCAACTGGTTCGATGCATAGGCAATCACCTTACCATCCTTCATTATCTCACACCTAATGCCAATCGTGAAGGATCACAATAGACTATATATGAATTTGATGCCGAAGGTAAAACGAGAACTGGAGCTATAGTCAAGGCAGTCTTGAGCTTCTGAAAGCTCTCCTCACACTAGTTAGACCGCATAAATGGGGCACCCTTCTGAGTCAACCTGGTCAATAGAGCTACAATAGATGAGAAACCCTCCACGAAGTGGCGATAATACCTAGCCAACCTAGGGAACCCCTGATCTCAGTAGCGGTAGAAGGTTTGGGCCAACTCTGAACTACCTCAATCTTTTCTGTATTCACCTTAATCCCCTCACTAGAAACCACGTGACCCAAAAATGCCACCGAGTCTAACTAGAACTCGCACTTGGAGAACTTAGCATATAGCTTCATCTCCCTCAAAGTCTGAGCATGATTCTCAAATGTTGCTCATGATCCTCCCAACTGCAATAATACACCAATACATCATCAATGAACATAATAACGAAGGAATCAAGATAAAGCTGAAACATGTTGGTCATCAAGTGCACAAAAGCTGCTACAGTATTGGTCAGCCTGAAAGACATCACGAGCTCATAATGCCCATAACGGGTATTGAACTCCATCTTAGGAATGTCCAAAGGCTTGATCTTCAACTCATGATACCCCGATCTCAAGTAAATCTTCGATAATACCCCGGCACCCTTAAGCTTATCAAATAAATCAATAATACGCGGTAGAAAACACTTGTTCTTGATAGTAACCTTTTTCAATTGCATGTAGTCAACGTACATTCTCATGGAACCAAATTTCTTCTTCACAAATAGAATTGGATCACCCAAGGCAACACACTCGGCCTAATGAAACCTTTATCTAGCAACTCTTGCAACTATTCCTTTAATCCTTTCAACTCAGTTGGAGCCATATGGTACAGTGGAATTGATATGGGTTGAGTGCCCGGTGCCAATATCTTTATCATGATAGGTTTGCATTGAACACATCTGAAAACTCCCTTACCATGGGGACTGAATCAACCGTGGGAGTATCAACACTCACATCCCTAATAAAGGCTAAGTACGCCAAGCACCACTTCTCAACCATCTATTGAGCCTTCAGAAAAGAAACCACCCTACTAGGAATATGGCCCAAGGAACCTCTCTATTCCAACCTCGGCAACCCCGGCATAGCTAGCGTCATGATCTTAGCTTGAAAATCAAGAATAGCATGATATGGAGATAACCAATCCATCAAAAATCATATCAAAATACACTATATTAAGCAATAGAAGATCAACCATAATCTCGTAGCCCCCAATAATAACTAAACTAGAACGATAAATATGGTTCAGCTTAATAGAATCCCCAACGGGTGTAGACACATGGATAGGAGTATCCAGAGAATCACGTGACATATCCAAATATAAAGCAAAGTAGAATGACACATAATAATAGGTGGAACCCATATAAAATAAAACTAATGCATCTTTATGAAAAAATAGAACAATACCTGTACTGAATGCATCTGATGCAACTTCCCCAGTCCTACCAGGAAAAGCATAACAATGAGTAGCAACTGGAGCGGGAACAATACCTCTCTAGGACAACCGCTACTCACGTGTCTTCCACCTCTAGCTGGCTGTGCAGATGTAGTAGCAACTGGAGCGGGAACCATAGCCTGAGTACCTTACTGAGGTCCTCCCATCCGAAGTCTGGAAAAATCCCTCACAATGTGCCTAGTATCACCACACTCAAAATAATCTCTCTACAGGCGTGGTTGCTGGTACTAAGTCTACCCCAACGACCGAAATAAAACATCGTAGGAACCCTTTGCAGAAGGTATACCAAAGCATAGTTGTCCAGTATAATTGCTCTAAGATCCATTACTAGCTGGAGCAATACGGGAAACCTGTTGTGCAGACTGAAGTGGTTGACTGACAAAGCCTCTACCATGACATACCTTGCCCCCAGAGTAGTAGCCACTAAATCCTCCAAAAATATGAGGCTTCTTCGCCTCCCTATCTTTCCTCTCCTTCCCGCAAATATGCTCTAACCTCCTAGCAATCTCCACTAGCATTTTAAAAAGGCGTGGCGTAAGGCGAGGTATTTTACATATGCCTCAGCGAGACATAAACCCCATGGGTATTTAATTTTTAATATTTCATAAAATAATTTAATTACAGTAAATATTTATAAATAAGTAAAATTCTATAAAAATTGAAGAAAATTATAAATATGTGAAATATATATATATAAACATGCTCCATCCCCATAAAAAAACTAGTCAAAATAATCCATTATACGCTATTTACAAGCACAAGTAACTTGAATTGAAATGAATAAAGTTTTCTACATGGAGGAACAAAGAAGGATGGCTAAAATACAATTATAACTTTGAACTTGTTACTATGAAGGAGAATAGAGTTCTCTTTGTATTTTCCAAAAACAAAAAATAATTGACCACTCGTTGCTTTAGGAGATAGTAGCAGACTAGCGGGCAAGATAAAGAATTGGGAAAGACCATAAATTAGGACTTCTATCAATAAAAAAGATCTTGGATTTTACAGTTAATGTTTTAGTTCCTTTTTAAAACTTTTGAGTAATTACAAGCTGACTCTTGAGAATTAGGGTATTATATAAAGGGCTTATTCAGCAATTGTTTTTTTTTTTTGAAAAAGTCTTTGGGGCTTACACCTTACTACAAAAATGCACCTCAAGGCCCGGGTGTACACCCCGAATTGCTGGGCGTACCCCTCTTGAGACTTTTTCCCCCACCATCACCTCGGGGCACTTTTGGTGTGTCTCGCCCCAAGGCCCGCCCCAAAAACGCCTTTTAAAACACTAATCTCCATAACCTGATGAAATGCATGCTTAGTCTCCAACTACCATGCCATCCCAAATCTGAGGCTAATGGCGAGTCCCTCAATAGATCTATGGTCTCTCTCTATCACCGGAAGCCAAGGAAGGTGCATGAAGAGATAACTCTATAAACCTCATAACATACTCGGACATAGTCATTCTTCCCTTGCGCAATTTCTCAAACTCGATGTGCAACTCGTCCATGCGGGTCTGTGGAATAAACTCCATCAAGAAAAGATCAAAGAATTGGGACGGAGTAAGTGGTGTTGTGCTAGATTGTTTACTCGCCTCATAAGTCTGCCACAATCTATATGTCGATCCCATTAACAAAGAGTATTAGGGTCGACCCCGCTACACTCCGCCAGACCCATAGTATGCAAAGTGCGGTGACACTAATCCAAGAAATCTTGTGCATCCTTAGAAGCCCCTCAACTGAACTAGGGAGGATGAAATTTTTGGAAAATCCTCGAAACTCATCTATCCCTCAACCGACACAACTCGCCCAACCTTTGGATGAACTGCAACTACTGGTTGCATCGACACAAGACTCGATGACTGGAAAACATGAGTCGACTGCTCTGGTGTACGAGTGGCAGGATTATGAGCTCCTCCCCCATCTTGTGAAGTAGCTGGTGCAACAGGAATCAACCCTGCCCGGGTCAAACTCCCTAACATACGCATGAAGTACGCAAAGGTCTCCTGGAGCCGCAGTGTAGCAATAGGCTGCTCAGGTGCATGCTCAACATGCTTGGACTCCTGATCCTCAATCGGAGACACTGGAGGCTCAACAACTGCTTCTCTAGCCGGTGCTCTAGTTGCATCATGTGCCCCTCCTCGGCTTCTACCTCGACCCCAGCCTCTCATGGCTCTAGCAGGGGACACTATTGTCTACTCAACTGATCTAGTATAGCGTGTCCTCAACATCTGCGAGACAATAGAAGAGTAAGGATTCAAGCTTTTGAATAAATAGAACCGCATGATAAAGAATGAAAGAAATGAAGTTTCCTAACAATTCGGTAGCCTCTTGAAGATAAGTACAGAGGTCTTCGTACTAATTTGCAAGAATCTACTAAACTTGCTCATGATTCGCATAAACTATGAACCTAGGGCTCTAATACCAGCTTTCCACGACCCAAAATCCCACCAAAGGGGTCGTGATTGAACCTAATCTCTAAGACTAGGTAAGCATATCACTTAACAACATTAAATCAGTAAACCAAGATATAATAAGGTAGAGTTTAATATAAAAACGGAATATAGGATTAGACTCCAAGGGAATGCGACAGCATGCAGCTCTATCTTGAATCCTCACGTATGATGCAAGCTCTTACTCACAAGATCTTTTGCCTCCAACACCCAGATCTGCACAAAAATGTGCAGAAATATAGTATGAGTACACCATATTCGATACCTAGTAAGTATCAATACTAAACTCGGTGAGGTAATGACGAGGATCAAGCCATATGATACTCACTAGTCAATTAGCAGTGCAATATATGAATAACTGGCAACGGAATATGTAAGGGAAAACAATATCAACCATCTCGTAGAACATGTGATAACAACTAAATGTTGAAAAAACCCATATTTGTCAACAAATCATCAAATTGAAGTGAAGTCATAGGATAGCATGTCAAATTCCAATAACAACTCCTTAAAAAAATATGTACGGAATTTTAAGAAAATATGTATGCGATCAAAATATCAGCCCTGTTGTAACACATTAATAACATCAACAAAAATACCCCCAAATCATCACAGAACATCATCAACAATGACACCCTAATTTCGTTTCATGTTCACATAATAATAAAATTCCCTCCTTATTTTGCCACACGGGGACCCTCTGAGAAAACGCCACCCTTAATTTTCCCCCACGTGCACAACAATAATTATAATCGCACAGTAAAGACCTCATGCTGACAACCCCAATAAATCCGCTCAATATGTCCACATGTGCCATAATATCATAAAACATTAATATCAAATATTAATCAAAGACATTAGCTCACAACTTGTCAACGAAGTGCACAAGGACATTACAATAACATAAAAATACAGATGGGTGTTCAACACATAAAGCATGACTATGGCTAAGTCAAATAGAGAAAACATGATCATGTTGTCACAAGGTGATTTAAGCATATTTCATAAAAAGTACATCATCAAATTAAGGCATATTATTAGCCTAAGATCTAATCTGGTCATAAGCCACACACAGCATCTGCGTACACACTCGTCACCTTGTGTATGCGTCGCTTCTCACATAACACGAATAAACAATTAAAGCCAATCCTAAGGGGAATTCCCCCATACAAGGTTAGACAAGATACTTACCTCAAACAAGCCAAATCAATACTCTACAAAGTCATTACCTCTCGAATGGGTCAAATCTAGCAAAAAACAACTCAACAACATCAAACATGACTATAAAATTCAATTCCAATTAATAAAGCTTTGATCTTTATAAAATATCAAAAAGTCAACTCGGGATTTCCTCCCGGATCCGACTAAAGTCACATAACCTGAACACTCATTCGAATACGAGTCCAACCATACAAGTTCCATCCAAGTCCGACTTCGAATCGGGGTTTAAATCTCTATTTTTTCATTTTAGAAAAGTTTTGCCAAAAGTCTTAATTTTTCTCACTTAGATTCACCAATAAAATGCCAAATTCAAGGATGAAATCATGAATAATAATTGAATCCGAGTCAAGAACATTTACCGCAATCCAAGTAGTGAAAATTGCCTAGAAAATTGCCTCAATCCGGGGTCCCAATCTTTAATATGATAAAATGAGCTCAAAGTCAGAAATAAGAACTTAAAATATCTGCACAATGATAACCTTCACTATTGCGGGTACTGCTTCGCAATTGTGAAGAACAAAACCTCAACTGCCACCGGATGACCCTACATGGACTCAGCCCCTGGCTCGCGATCGCGCTTCACCAGCACCCAGGCCTACACGAACCCGGTGGCCTTCCGCAAACCCGAAGGCTAAACCACCTACCTTCCCTAGCCTAACACAAAGCTACACGAAAGCGATCCTCTATCACGAACAGGGAGCTTCAACTCCCCAACAGTCCGCGATCGAGACCTCCTCTATGAGAATGCGAAGAAGAAAATCACCAGCTACTAAATTACACTTCGTGATTGCGTGACTACTTCCATGATTGCGATGTAGGCACCAACACCATAAAACCAGCAATTCCAAATACGAGAAGAATGTTTTAAAACCCATCCAAAACACACCTGAGGCCATCGAGACCCGTCGAAACATGATAACAAGTCTACAACATAACACAGACCTTCTTGAGGCTCCTAATCTGACAAAATAATATCAAAACTATGAATCGCACCTCATTTTAAGCCTAATGAACTAATCAACTTTCAAACAACTCATGCCCAACCACATCTAGCCAACTCGAAATAACCCCAAATTTTGCACACAAGTCCCAAATAATATAATGAACATATTCCAACTCCTGGAACAACAATCTGAACATGATATCCTCAAAGTTAACTCTTCGGTCAAACCTATGAACTTCTAACCCTTCAAATTTCAAGTTTTGCCAAAGAGAACCAAATCAACCTAGGAAACTCCAAATCCAAATTCGGACATATGTCTAAATACAAAATTACCATACGAACATAATGGAACAATCAAAAAACCATTCCGCGTTTGTTTACACAAAAGTCAAATAACAATCAACTTTTATAACTTAATTTTTCAACGTTGGAACTAAGTATTCCATTTCATTCCAAAACCTTCCTAAAACCAAACCAATCATCCCCCAAGTCACATAACAACGAATACACATACGGGGAGCATCAAATGGGAAAACGAAGCCCAAATACACAAAACGAACAATTGGGTTGTTACAATAGGGGATACTATTATTGAACAAAATGAGACAATAACTCACTTAGGATGGAAAATCAATTTATTACAACCTTGAAGTAATCCTAGGCCTCATAATGGAGAAACATCACCATGGCCCCATTGTAAATCAAGAAAACCGTATAGATGATCTTGTTGGTGATCTTGATGTAAGTCTGGATAGGGTGGGAAGGGATAGGAGGTGACAAGGATATAGAGAATAAGATGATAATATTGGTAGTGTAAGGCTGAAGATGCCAACTTTCAAGGTCACAAGAGATCCATACGTGTCCCTTGATTGGGAGTGGAAAGTTGAGGCCATCTTTGACCGTCACAACTATTCTGAAAGTAAGAAGGTTAAGCTTGTTGTTGTTGTTGTTGAATTTTCTGATTATGCTGCTATTTGGTGAGAAAAGCTTACAAAGGACAGACAACAAGATGGAGAATCACTCATTGCTACTTGGACTGATATGAAAAGAGTCATGAGTAAGAGGTTTGTTCCTTCCCACTTTCAAAGAGGCCTGCAACTATGTCTTCAGATCTTGAAGCAAGGAACCATGATTGCTAATGAATATTTTAAAGCTATGGATATGACTATTATCCAAGCTAATTGTATGAAAGAAGATGAGGCCACTTGTAACACCCCGTAAATTCGGCTTAGGTATGAATGTGTTAAATGAGTAGTAAGGTAATATTTTGGACATGTGAAGTTCTATTATTATGAGTATGGGTGGAAATAGTTATTTTAGAATCAAGACGAAGAGTGAGGTATACAATATTCGATAAAATCGATGAAGTTTACAAAAAGTCAGTATTGCAGGAGGTTTAGTGAAAAACTTGTAAGGTATTTGGGAAAACTCAAAACATAAAAGTTGTAGGCCTTTGAAATAGATTTTCAACGATATATTGTGAAACCCAAACAGATCTCTGTGCAAAATATTATGTGCGTTTTAAAGAACTGTGTGCAATATGCGCGCCCCTAGCGCGGCCGCGCACATGTGGCAGTGTTCCTGCCAGTTTGCGCAGGCAGGTGCGTGGTCAGGCCTACAAGTGCGCGGGGGTGCACTTTGAGAGTCATTTTTAAAGCCCTACTTCGTCCCCCGCATCCACAAAACATAAGGGTTCGTTGTTTATTGTGATGCTTCAGGGTTTGGCCTTGGGTGTGTATTAATGCAGCATGGAAAATTCATAGCCTACGCATCAAGACAACTCAAGGCTCATGAGAAGAATTATCCGACTCATGATCTTGAATTAGCAGTTGTGGTGTTTGCGCTTAAGATCTGGCGCCATTATTTGTATGGGGTGCATGTTGACATTTTAACAGATCACAAAAGTCTCCGGTACATCTTCAAGCAAAGAGAATTGAATCTACGTCAGAGGAGGTGGCTCGAATTACTTAAAGATTATGATGTTGATATCCTCTATCATTCGGGAAAAGCTAATGTCGTAGCCGATGCCCTCAGTCGGCGTTCTATGGGAAGCTTAGCTCATGTTGAGGCAGACAAGCGAACTATGATGAAGGAAGTCCATCGCTTATCAAGTATGGGAGTTCGACTTTTGGACTCCGAAGATGGTGGCGTTGTTCTTCAGAACAGGGCTGAATCCTCCTTAGTAGCCGAAGTGAAGGAAAAATAGTTCAGTGATCCTTACTTATTGCAGCTGAAGGAGGGAATTCACAAACACAAGACTATGGCTTTTGAACAAGGGGGAGATGATGGTACTTCGAGGTACATAGGCAGACTATGTGTTCCAGATGCAAATGGGCTCAGAAAGTGATTATGTCAGAAGCCCACAATTCCAGGTATTCCATTCACCCAGGTTCCACCAAGATGTATCATGATCTTAAGGAAGTGTATTGGTGGAACGATATGAAAAAGAATATAGCAGAGTTCGTGGCTAAGTGTCCAAATTGTCAGCAGGTGAAAGTCGAACCCCAGAGACCTAGTGGGTTGACTCAGAGTATAGAAATTCCCGTTTGGAAATGGGAGATGATAAACATGGACTTCATAACAGGTCTACCATGCTCATTTCGGAAGCATGATTCGATTTGGGTGATTGTAAACCGACTTACCAAGTCAGCTCACTTCTTGCCAGTGAAGACTACAGATTCGGCCGAGGATTATGCCAAGTTGTATATCAAAGAAATCGTCCGATTGCATGGGACTCCTTTGTCCATCATCTCAGATCGTGGTGCTCAGTTCACAGAGAACTTTTGGAATGGATTGGGCACAAGGGTGAACCTCAGCACCGCTTTTCATCCTCAGACAGATGGCCAAGCGGAACGCACCTTTCAGACTCTTGAGGATATGTTGAGGGCATGTGTTATCGATATTAAAGGTAATTGGGACGATCATCTACCTCTCATTGAGTTTGCTTATAATAACAGTTATCACTCTAATATCAAGATGGCACCGTACGAGGCTCTGTATAGGCGAAAGTGTAGATCACCAATTGGTTGGTTCGAAGTTGGACAAGCGGAGTTGTTAGGACCTGATTTGGTCTATCAGGCTATGGAAAAAGTCAACTTGATACAAAAGCATTTGAAAACGGCTCAAAGTCGCCAAAAGTCCTACTCGGACGTACGGCGTAGAGACTTAGAGTTCCAAGTTGATGATTGGGTGTTTCTGAAAGTTTCGCCTATGAAAGGCGTTATGAGATTTGGGAAGAAGGGGAAGCTTAGTCCCTGCTATATTGGGCCATACAGAATCCTGCGAAGGATCGGGCAGGTGGTTTATGAGTTAGAATTGCCACAATAATTAGCTACTGTACACCCAGTGTTTCATGTTTCCATGTTGAAGAAATTCATCGGAGACCCGTCACTTGTGGTGCGTACGGAGATTGTAGGGGTTAAAGATAAAGGTGTCTAACGGGTAGGCCAGGCCGGGATGGGTTGGGGTTTTATTGAACCGGACGGGTTGGGGTACCGGGATGGTTACGGGTTATTCTTAACGGGTTTAACGGGTTCGGGTTAATCCGGGTAAAAACTTAACCGTATGGGTTAGGGGTTTAGGGGCCGGGCCGGGCCGGTTTACAGTGTTTTTTTATTTTATTTTTTTAATTTTTGTACAACTATTGTAATTTATATTAAAATATAGTAAAATATATAAAGAAAACAATGAATATGGAAAAAATTGCACTCATAAATTGCAAGTGCAACATGTATTTCAAATTTCAAAAATCATTTCTAATTACAACTTACAAGTTACAAATTAAAAGGTTTACATTTGACAAGTAGTAAATTCAAAGGTTTTGCATTGCCCTTGTAAGTTCTTCATGATCAATATGAACTGATTCTGATTGTCCTTCTTCTGGAGTGTTAGATTCATATGGGTTACCATGTGTTAATATATCTCCAAGTTCCTCGTCTTCAGGGCTATCAACATCTTCACGTCCTTGATTTCTTTGTTCCGATCTAATGCAATCTCTGAAACATACTAAAACTTCCAAAGCATTGCTTCCCAATGAGTGACGGGTGTCTCCTAGTTGTTGTCTTGCTTACTAAATGCACTCTCTAATGCAACAGTTGAAATTGGCACATTCAGTATGTCCCGAGCCATAGCGGAAAGAACAGGAAATTCCTTTTCATTCTCACGCCACCATCCCAATGTACATACTCCTGATGCCATTTCTGAAACCATCACTGCTTCTTTGGTGGCCAATGGCAATAGACCGGGAATGAAATCGGCCACGAATTAGGCAGGAGTCCGGGACTGAAATCGACCATGAAGTCGGCGAAAACTTGCGATTTGATTGCATCCCTAGGTTAATACTCCTGTCAAGTTCACTCATTTCGACTGGCCAAACTGCCCACTTGGCCAGTCAACCTGACAATTCAGGTTTGTGAAGGATATTCTACAGCGAAAAATTTGTAACCGCGTCTATCATGTGGCATTGAAAGTAAGGCCTAAGCTTTCGAGCGGCGACTATGAGAGCTAAGACTAATTTTTTGAGGTGTCGGTAGCGAGTTTCCGCTCCCGTTAAAATTTTACAAACATAACAGATAGAAGATTGTGTACCTTCGTCTTCTCGGACTAAAATGGCACTTACCGCTACCTCTGACACTGCTAAATAAATTAGCAACTTTTTGCCTTCCTCCGATTTCGATAATAACAGAGGGTTTACCTTTTCAAATGTTTCAGGGCATGTTGGCATTCCGGATTCCTATCAAAATTGTTCTTCTTCTTTATAAGCGAGAACGAAGTGATGGCATTTTTTTGAAGATCAAAAAATAAACCCGCTTAGAGCAGCCAGTCTTCCATTAACCTTTGGACCTCTTTCACATTTGGCAGCTGGTCGGGAATTTCCTCGATGGCTTTAATTTTATCGGAATTGACTTCGATCCCCCTTTGTGACACCAGGAACCCCAAAATGTTACTGGAGCTGACTCTGAATGCACTCTTTTTGGGGTTAAGCTTCATGTTATGCTTCCTTAGGATGTCAAAAGTTTCTTGAAGGTGTTTCAAATGGTCACCTGCATTCAGAGACTTAACCAACATATCATCTATGTAAACTTCCATTGTTTTCCCTATTTTCTTTTCGAATATTTTTTTCACGAGCCTCTAATAAGTGGCATTCTCAAGCCCGAAAGGCATCACATTGTAGCAATATTTGCCAAAGTTCGTTATGAATAAAGTATTTTCCTAATCCTTGTGGTTCATTTTGATTTGGTTGTACCCGAAATAGGCATCGAGGAAACTCATCAACTCGTGCCCGGATGTCGCGTCGATCATTTGAATGTTTGGAAATGAAAATGAGTCTTTGGGCAGGCCTTATTCATATCCTTTTGGCCAAGCGGAACGCACCTTTCAGACTCTTGAGGATATGTTGAGGGCATGTGTTATTGATATTAAAGGTAATTGGGACGATCATCTACCTCTCATTGAGTTTGCTTATAATAATAGTTATCACTCTAATATCAAGATGGAACCGTACGCGGCTCTGTATGNATAATAACAGTTATCACTCTAATATCAAGATGGCACCGTACGAGGCTCTGTATAGGCGAAAGTGTAGATCACCAATTGGTTGGTTCGAAGTTGGACAAGCGGAGTTGTTAGGACCTGATTTGGTCTATCAGGCTATGGAAAAAGTCAACTTGATACAAAAGCATTTGAAAACGGCTCAAAGTCGCCAAAAGTCCTACTCGGACGTACGGCGTATAGACTTAGAGTTCCAAGCTGATGATTGGGTGTTTCTGAAAGTTTCGCCTATGAAAGGCGTTATGAGATTTGGGAAGAAGGTGAAGCTTAGTCCCTGCTATATTGGGCCATACAGAATCCTGCGAAGGATCGGGCAGGTGGTTTATGAGTTAGAATTGCCACAATAATTAGCTACTGTACACCCAGTGTTTCATGTTTCCATGTTGAAGAAATTCATCGGAGACCCGTCACTTGTGGTGCGTACGGAGATTGTAGGGGTTAAAGATAAAGGTGTCTAACGGGTAGGCCAGGCCGGGATGGGTTGGGGTTTTATTGAACCGGACGGGTTGGGGTACCGGGATGGTTACGGGTTATTCTTAACGGGTTTAACGGGTTCGGGTTAATCCGGGTAAAAACTTAACCGTATGGGTTAGGGGTTTAGGGGCCGGGCCGGGCCGGTTTACAGTTTTTTTTTATTTTATTTTTTTAATTTTTGTACAACTATTGTAATTTTCAACTATTGTACAACATGTATTTCAAATTTCAAAAATCATTTCTAAGTTACAACTTACAAGTTACAAATTAAAAGGTTTACATTTGACAAGTAGTAAATTCAAAGGTTTTGCATTGCCCTTGTAAGTTCTTCATAATCAATATGAACTGATTTTGATTGTCCTTCTTCTGGAGTGTTAAATTCAGATGGGTTACCATGTGCTAATATATCTCCAAGTTCCTCGTCTTCAGGGCTATCAACATCTTCACGTCCTTGATTTCTTCGTTCCGATCTAATCCAGTCTCTGAAACATACTAAAATTGTGACGACCCAAAGGGTCATCACCTATGTTATTACCCATCCCGTACTTCCGAGGCCTTGAAAACCTCATTTGTATTTGCCTCGATTTGCATGCGCAGTCCGGGCGCGTAGCCGGACAGCTTAAATATGTAATTCTTTGAAAAATGCTAAGATTTGATAATAAAATGAATAAATTTGACTTTGGTCAATATTTTGGGTAAACGGACTCGAACCCGTGATTTGACGGTCCCGGAGGGTCCGTAGGAAAATATGGGACTTGGGCGTATGCCAGGAATCAAATTCCGAGGTCCCAAGCCCGAGAAATGAATTTTTGAGTAAAATTGTTTTTTGAAAATATCTATGGAAATTGAAAATGAAATCTGATTAGAAAGTGATGGTATCGGGCCCGTATTTTGGTTCCGGCGCCCGTTACAGGTCTTATATATGGTTTAATTCCTTTCTGTAAAGTTTGGTTGAAAACAGATTTCGTTTGACGTGTTTCGGACTTAAAATGGAAAATTTGATGTTTTATGAAATTTGATAGAATTCATGGATTTTGAGGCTTAATTCGATGTGTATGATGTTATTTTGGCGATTTGATCGCACGGATAAGTTCATAGGATGTTTTTGAGGTAGTGTGTACATATGGTTTGGAGCCCCGAGGGCTCGGGTGAGTTTTGGATATGCCACGGATTGCATTTTTCAGAACTTAGAACTGCTGGTGTGACTTATCTGCAGGCTTCGCATTTGCGAAGCCAGCATCGCAAACGCGAAGGTGCACTGGCTGGAAAGGGATCGCAAATGCGAGCCATTCATCGCAAATGCGAAGTACCTGCTCCTGCACAATGATCGCAAATGCGAGCCATTCATCGCAAATGCGAAGTCCCTCCTCCTGCACAATGATCGCAAATGCGAAGTACCTGCTCCTGCACAATGATCGCAAATGCGAGCCATTCATCGCAAATGCGAAGTCCCTCCTCCTGCACAATGATCGCAAATGCGAAGTACCTGCTCCTGCACAATGATCGCAAATGCGAGCCATTCATCGCAAATGCGAAGTCCCTCCTCCTGCACAGTGATCGCAAATGCGAAGTCCCTCTTCCTGCACAGTGATCGCAAATGCGAACTATGCTTCGCAATTCCCATGTCAGGGGTGTTCGCAATTGCGAACCCCTGTTCGCATTTGCGATGCCAACCAGTAGCCTGCCCTGTACAAAACCGAGTTTTTACTTCATATTTCATATTTTCTCAAAGTCAACACTCTTAGGCGATTTTTCCAAAGAACAAGACTCTTCCAAATCAGTTGTAAGTTGGTTTTTACTCATTTCTTTCAATCATTAACATCATTTAACATTTTTTCAACTTAAAAATCAGGGATTTCCATGGGTGAAATTGGGTGTTTGGGGTAGAACTTAGGTTTTTCTAAAATTGGGATTTGAGTGGGTGATTGACCTTCGATTTGAGAGACTTTTATATGGCTAGACTCGTGAGAGTACGAGGGATCTGAAAATGTAAAATTTACCCGACTCCGAGATGCTGGCCTGAGGGGCGTTTTGGTCATTTCACCTAAGTTCGCGCCGTAAGCTTGAATTAAATAGTAGAATCAGTTGCATGAGATGTTATTTAAGGTATGAAATTTATTTGAATAGATTTGGGCCATTTGGAGTCGTATACTTGTGGCAAACGCGTGGTTTCGGGTTGATTTCTATACTTCGGACCCGAGGTAAGTGTTCGGTCTAACCTTAGCTTGAGGGAATAGGAGTTGAGTATAATTTTCTGCTTGCTAATTGTCAAATACGATGTATAGGCATGGTGACGAGTATCTATACATTGGTGTCTAGCATGACCGTGAGTCCTTATATTGTGAATATACTGATTTTGTGGTAATTTCCATGCTTAGTTGATGATTTCTATATGTTGTGAAGAATATGTGAAGGGAATTGTATTCTGTAAACTCTGTTGGAGCATTGGCTCAAATTGTGTAACGAATAATGAAGAAATATGAGATATTACGTCTTTGGAGCATTGGCTCAAATTGTGAAATGAATAATGAAGAAATATGAGATATTATATCCTTTGGAGCATTGGCTCGAGTGATAGAATGAACCACGGAAATGAAAGTTAAAGAAAGAGAAAGAGTTATTGGAATATACCCTTACCGGGATTTAATTGTGTAATTGATGATTACCCTTGCCGGGATATAATTGTTTAATTATTGTTCCCTTGCCGGGATTCCTATATCTATTCTGTTTACTTCCTTGCCTTGTTTGTGATTGCTGTTTGGGCTAGGAAGAGTGTTAAAGCACGAAGGGTGATGCCGTGCACTTGTCTTGGTGAGAATTAGAGTAAAGCACGAAGGGTGATGCCGTGCATTGTTTGATATTGTCTCCCTTGCTGGGATGTTGAGATTTCTTTTATTGTTCCCTTGCCGGGATTTCTATTTTTATTCTGTTTACTCCCTTGCCCTTGTTTGTGATTGCTGTTTGGGTGAGGAATGCCGTGCATTGTTTGTTATTGTGAAGAAAGAGAGTAAAAGCACGAAGGGTGATGTCGTGCCGTACGATATACCATTTCGTACCATATTCATTAATTATATTGTGAGGAAAGAGAGTAAAAGCACGAAGGGTGATGCCGTGCCATGATTTACATTGATTACATTATACATTGCATAGTGAGGACGAGAGTAAAATCACGAAGGGTGATGTCGTGCCATAATTTACATTGATTACATTATACACTGCATAGTGAGGACGAGAGTAAAAGCGCGAAGGGTGATGTCGTGCCATGATTTACATTGATTACATTATACATCGCATAGTGGGGACGAGAGTAAAAGCACGAAGGGTGATGCCGTGCAAGTTTATGATTTCTTGTCCTTGTTGATATGCTTGTTTGTTGTTCCTTTCCTTATTGAGATTTCTTATATGAAATGGTTATCTCCCCACAGCATGTTCCCCTTCCTTTATTATTTGTTTTCTCCCTATATTTCTTATCCGTTGTATATATGTATATATGTTTAATTGAACTGCACAGGTTTATTTAGTAGTCTGGTTCTAGCCTCGTCACTACTTTGTCGAGGTTAGGCTAGGCACTTACCTAGTACACGGGGTCGGTTGTACTGATGCTACACCTGCACTTCTTTATGTTGTGCGGATTACGCAGCCGGACCCGGAGGACATCATGAGTGGGAGTGTCTTCCAGCTCATTATAGAGGCTTCGAGGTATACCCGCTGGCGTTCGTGGGCCTTAGCGTCTCTTCCATCTCTTTGTCTTCGATTATGTCTTGTTTTTCCTTTAGTTTCAAAGGCAGACATGTATTTCTTTCAGACTTGTATTTAGCACTCTTAGACAGTTCGTGAGTTACTGACACCAGGTTTTGGGAAATGTTGCGTCGATGTATTGTAATTGTCTTTACTTAGCTTAAAACTGTATTTATTTCCGCTGTTTAATTTGTGAACTGATTTAGTTTATTCTATTAGGATGAGGTTATGATGCTAGTTTAACTACACACGTTGGCTAGTCTAGCGGGTTCAACGTTAGACGCCATCACGGTCCGACGATGGGATTTCGGGGCGTGACAAGTTGGTATCAGAGCACTAGGTTACTTAGGTCTCACAACTCACGGAAAACTTGGTAGAGTCTGAGGGATCGGTACGGAGACGTCTGTATCTATCCCCTAGAGGCTGCAAAGTTAGGATGACTCCATATTTCTTTTCTTCTCTGTCGTGCTCTATGATTCTGAGTACTGAGTGAGTTTCTATTATATTCACTCGCAGATGGCAAGGACGCGTGCTTCCCTTGGTTCCGCCCAACGGCCTGACACTACTGCTACAGCTCCTACTCGGGGTCGAGGTCGAGGACGAGGCCGTGCTAGAGGCCGAGGCTGGGGCCGGGCTCAGCCTAGAGCAGCAGCCCCAGTGGAGGACCCTCAGGTCGAGTCCGACGAGGAGGTCCCAATTCCGGCAGTCCCAGTTGGACCAGCTCAGGTCCCAGAGGGGTTCATAGCTACCCCAGTGCTTCAGGATGCCCTTGTCCGTCTAGTCGGACTCATGGAGAGTGCAGCACAGGCGGGTCTTCTTCCTACAACGCCAGCCGTCTCTTAGGCTGGGGGATGTGCTGAGACTCCTGCCGCCCGCGTGCCAGCGCAGCTAGCTCCATAGTTACAGACTTCGGCACCTCAGCCAGCCAGAGTAGCTCAGCCGGGTATTGCAGCACCGGTAGCAGAGGGAGCACCTATGTCAGCAGATGCTCTGTGGAGACTGGACCGGTTCACTAATACTTTCACTGGTTCACCATCAGAGGACCCCCAGGATTATTTGGATAGCTACCATAAGGTTCTCCGGAATATGGGCATAGTGGAGTCCAACGGGGTTGACTTCGCTACTTTTCGGTTATCTGGCGCAACCAAGAGTTGGTGGAGAGATTATTGCCTAGCCAGACCAGCTGGATCTACACCTTTGACTTGGACTCAATTCTCAGAGGTATTTCTGGGGAAGTTCCTTCCCATTACTCAGAGAGAGGACCTTCGGAGGCAGTTTGAGCGTCTCCAGCAGGGATCTATCTCAGTCACTCAGTACGAGACCAGATTCATCACTCTAGCCCGACATGCTCTTATGATACTTCCCACTGATCGGGAGAGGGTTCGAAGATTTATTGAGGGATTGGCCCGGCCTATCAGACTTCAGATGGCTAGAGAGTCAGGTACAGACATATCGTTCCAGGATGCGGCCAATATGGCCAGGAGGATTGAGATGATTCTGTCCCAGGGAGGTGGTCAGGGGGCTGACAAGAGGCCCCGTCATTTCGTTCATTTCAGTGGAGCCTCATCTGGGGGCAGCGATTCTTCAGGCATAGGTCATCCTCCCACACCTTTTCAGTCAGCTCTCCAGGTTTCCCATGGTACATCAGGTGGTCGTGGTTATCAGCCGCACTATTCTGATTAGCATCCTTACAGTGCGCCACCAGCTCCCATCAGTGCACCGCTGCATCAAAGTTTCCAGGGTGGTCATTCAGGTCGACAGGGTCAGATTCAGTTCCCTCAGCAGCCGAGGTCTTGTTACACTTATGGCGATCCGGGTCACCTTGCCAGATTTTTCCCTCGAGCATCAGGTAGTTCCTAGCATCAGGGTTCTCGTGCCATGGTACAGGCACCAGGTGTTCCACAGCCTGCCCAGCCAGCTAGAGGTGGGGGTAGAGGTGCTAGAGGTGGAGGTAGAGGTCATAGAGGTGGAGCTCAGGCCGCCAGGGGTGGAGGCCAGCCAGCAGCCGGCCGTCTTAGAGATGTGGTTCAGGGTGGTGGGGCCCAGCCCCGATGTTATGCTCTTCCAGCCAGGTCAGAGGCTGAGTCTTCAGATGCAGTCATTACAGGTACTATTCAGGTTTTTGATCGAGATGCTTCAGTGTTATTTGATCCAGGGTCTACGTATTCGTATGTGTCCTCATATTTTGCACCATACCTGGTCATGCCTAGTGATCCACTGAGTATTCCTATTTATGTATCTACAACAGTGGGTGATTCTATCGCGGTCGATCGAGTCCATCGTTCTTGTGTTGTGGTGATTGGGGGTCTTGAGACCCGTGTTGATTTGTTGCTTTTGGTTATGGTCGACTTTGATGTTATATTGGGGATGGACTGGTTATCCCCATATCATGCCATCTTGGATTGTCATGCCAGACGGTGACCTTAGCCCTGCCAGATTTACCCCGTTTGGAGTGGAAAGGAACTTCTAGTCATTCTACCAGCAGTGTTATTTCGTACGTGAAGGCTCGGCTCATGGTCAAGAAGGGGTGTTTGGCTTATTTGGCTTATGTGCGCGATTCCAGTTTTGAGGTTCCCTCTATTGATTCGGTGCCCGTGGTTCGTGAGTTTCCTGAGGTTTTTCCTTCAGACTTGCCGGGGATGCCACCCGACAGGGACATTGATTTCTGCATTGATC
>MDKJ01124082.1:0-12026 GCA_005239525.1 Nicotiana knightiana | reverse complement strand
AATGGAATGAATCCCAGAAAAATTATGCAACTGTAGCTAAAGAAATTCTTGCTATAGTTAAATGTGTTATGAAATTCCAAACTGATCTATACAATCAGAAGTTTTTGATAAAAACTGATTGTCAAGCTGCAAAGTTTATATTTAATAAAGATTTTAAACATGATGTTTTCAAACAAATGTTTGCAAGGTGACAAGCTTTATTAGCCCCATTTGATTTCGAAATATTATACAAAAAAGGGTCTGATAATACCCTTCCTGATTTTCTTACAAGTGAATATTCGAACTAATAAGTTCTCTTCTCACCTTTTCAGATAATGAGGCCTACATACAGACCTCCTCGGCAACGAGTAAGAGGAAGAGCATCTACTAATAGTAGAGAGAATAATATTCTCGCTCAAATGGGAAACCAAAAGCTAATTGCTGCTAACATAGCAGGAGGTAATACCGATCATCCGTTATACAAAGAATTTATGGATTATATAAAATTCAAGAAAAATGAAGGTTCATCATCTAATGTGCCAACCTACTCCTCAGTTATATCAGATGACAGTAATGAAAACCTTGAGGTTTATAAACGAAAGGGTACAAAAGAGTTAATAATTCTTTTGGAACAATCCGACCTAAAATGGAAGGATAACCCATGGCAATTAATGGCCAGGTATTTTGATACAGCGTCATACGCTACCCCTGCTTATAAATACAGGATGCACTATCAGATTATACTCGCAAAAACAGGATCAACTGAGATTCAGCACTTTTATCCTGCAAATACAAGAAAAACTTATAGTTTTTTAAAAATCATTATCAAGAAGGTAATACCTTCAGATGAATGGGGTATTAGTACCCTCAAGGATCGAGAATATGATCATCCTGACCAGAAAGTCTCAGTTAAATTTAATTATTGGGACTATGTTGAAAGTTTTAATAAAACTTTTCTTTATGAGAATCCTAATAGGAGACACTCATGGTTTATCAAGCTGTGTTCTAATATGAACAACCAGCAAATTCCAAATTGGTTCTTCAAATGGTGGAAATTATATGGTCCATCATTGGAAATACTTCCTCCTTTATTCAAGAGTTTATATACTCAATGGGTAGAAATATCTCCCAAAATTACCTCCCTCCAAAAAGATAATATCTTTTATGATGGCATTGCAGCCATGTATTTTTTCATTGAATTTTCCATTCCATGGATAATGAAATGGGATGTGGAAACTGGTCATACTAGTGAAGGAATTCCTTGCCTTCAAAGAATTGTTTGGTGAAGAATTAATTCAGCAAATCCAAGAAAAAGTTGATCTCTATGCCAAACAAGAGAAAGTCAATACTGGTGAAGGAGAAATGAGCCCCTTCCAACAAATTACCAGAAAACTTCAAATGAAGAAAGGAGCTATATCCAAGCAAGAAATCCTCGCTTCATATTTAGAGGAAATAAAGAAAGATCTTGCAAGAAATTTTGAAACAAGAATTGGAGATGATATCTCTATGACCTCCATAGGAAATACTTCAGATGGAGAAACCTGTGCAGCAGGAGAAGCACAAAGTACCTCGGACACAGAGGTAAATATTGATGAAATAGAGGACTTCCTTGAAAAATTAAAGGAAGTAACAGAAGAATCTTCTGTTAAAGACAACAAAGGAAAAGGAAAAGCGTGAAGCATGAATAAGACACGAAGGCCCCATAGGATGAATTATTAGGGTAATAAAGATAAATATCATAAAGTAACAGACCCCTCCATTAGTAAAGGGAACCTACTTTTATAGAGTAGTTTGTCCGTTTGTGATGTCATAAAAGTAACGGGCCCCTCCATTATTGAAGGGAATCTACTTTTATAAAGTAGTTTGTCCGTTTGTAATAATGTAGAATTTTCTTTCGGCCATTATTGTAATTATTTTCTCGGCCATTCTTTTTAGTTTTCTTTGTAGACCGATCCATTATATAAGGATCATAAGGGTTTTTGGAGGAGGCAGGCATTAGCCAACACTCTCCCTTCTCACTAACTTCTCTCTAATCTTGTACAGAACCCCTCTTGAATACTTTAAATTGGTTTATAATAAGAAAAAGAAGGTTTTGGCCCCAAGCTCGAAGGTCTCCAGTATTGTTCTTATCTTTCATCTATTTTTTTTTTTTTACTGTTAGCCTAAATGATAGGCTAAACAGGCAAGTGTTAGACTTAGTATTCGAAGGTTATTTACAAAGCATGTTTTGTTATTAAAAAGCCTACTGCATCACCCCAATGAGGTTTTAGGTTAAGAACTATATAGACCAGGCAGTTGCTAATTTCGACAGTAAACCTTGGTTAGGCCAACCTAACCGGTGATGCTTGTAAACCCGTTTAGGCAGGTGGCCGTTGAAGGGTTGTGAGGAGCATCGTGGTTTAAGGGTTACTGTAGAGGTTAGTAACTGGCCAGGACTGGAGTTCTTGTAATTTAATCCCTGACCCTCGTTGGAAGCGATCCTTATGGTATATTTTGATAATAATGATAATAATAATAATAATAATGATGATGATGATGATGATGATGATGATGATGATGATGATGATGATGATGATAATAATAATAATAATAATTTATGACAATTTATTTAGAATATGTTTTGTCTTTCAATATTTCATCCTTATTATTTTAAGTTTGTATTTTTACTAATTTGATTCTAAATTCTAATTTTAACTAATTTTGTTCATTTTTTTTCACCTCTAATACTCTTTTATGGAGATAAATTTATGTGTCCTAAGATTTTGTTAACTTGAGAACTAATTTACTTATATGATGAATTAAAAAAATAATTAAATTGAATTATTTCCATAATTAGTCAAAGACTTAATTATTTGTTTTTAAAATTGTTTTTTATTCATTCAAGTTCTTCATATGTTAACTCATTCATAATTTTAAATATTTAATTATTGTTATTAATTTTATCCAATAAAAATTTTGCCTTGTAGAAGAGTAGAAAATTAATCTAATGTTGCACTTCAAAATTTTCGAGTTGATTTATCTTTTATATTATTAAATATCTTTTTAGTAATTTATCTTATTATTGATCAGTGTACTTTTCAAATATTATACATAGGTACAACGGTATTCCCGTTGAATAACATGAGAAATTAGAAAATAAATCTCCTCAAATTCATTTACTTCTCTAGTGTTATATTGTTAGCTTTGATTAGGTTTTCATGCTTAGTCATAACTCATAATGAAACATACATTAAATAATATTCTAAAATATTATCTATAATTACAAATTTGCTAAAAAAAATTGCACTAATTGTAATTAAAGAATATTAATTGTTTGAGTTTTTTTTTTCTTATTTTGGTAAAAATAAATATAGATAGAAAAGATATTTGAAAGTACTTTGAATATTTTTATACTAAAATTAAGACATAAAAATGATACTTTTCATTGGCAAACAACAATCTACTACCTATTCTAAGCCGTAAATTTTCTTTTTCTAAAAAAGAAAATGTTTTATTTAGTTCTTTCATGCTTTTAGCATACATTAGGCCTCATCACATAGAAGTTCAAACAAGGAATATTTAATATATAAAATCTTAGCTAATTTGGAACTCCTAAATATTAGGAAAATAAAGCACGAAATTTAGTTGAAATAAAATTCCTAAATATTAGCAAAATAATTAAATTACTATTTTGTCTATTGTGTAATCTAATCTTAAAGGGTAAAAAAGGCGAACAATATTTTACTAAAGGCATTTGTGTTTTTAATATAGTATAAATATAGACTAATCTCAGGGTACGCATTTCAGGCGCGTACCCATATAATTTTTAAAAAAGTATATAAATAATAATTAAATAATATATTTGAGTTATAGGAGAAAAAAATAAAAAAGCGTAAGTTTTTGAAAGTAGTGAGTATTGATCTCGTTTAGCTGACTTAATAAAGAACGAATCCTTCTCCACATAAATTCTAAGATGCCTTACAATTTCTAAAGACTTCTGAGTGAACATCTTATGAAATTTTATTGTTATTTTTTGTGACCTAATACTAAAAAAATAAATATTTATGCATAAATACTTTCAACAAAATTCTTTAAATATTTATTTAATAATACATATTTAGAAGTTAAATCGTTATATTGTTAGAGATTTAGGAATAAAGAGATTGCCCTATAGTTTAAGAACTTTTTTAATGATAGTGTGCAGTATAAGGATGAGTAATATTGAGTTGTATTTTACAACAAATTACTTAGTAATTTATAAAAAGATATAGATTTGTTGGAATGACCGGGAAAAAAAAAAGAAAATAATTTAAAAACTCTCATTTAGAATACCCAAAAAAATTATGCGTAGGTTATAATATGTCGTGATTAAATAACATCAAAATTATTTATTGGATACAAATTATAGTGGTAGATGTTTGAGTAATTGGATTAAAATAGTGTGATGACCCAAGGGGTCATTTTATGAATTTAGACTATGTTCTATTAGTCATAATGAGATTAATTTTAACTTCCTCAATTTTCGTGCGCAGTCCGGGCGTGAAACCGGAAAGCTTTTATGTGAAAATATAAAAATAAAAATAATATAGAATAAAAAAAATTAGTTTTAGTTGACTTGAGTCAACATTTTGAGTAAACAGACTCGGATCTGTGTTTCGACGATCCCGGGATGTCCGCAGTAAAATATGGGACTCGAGCGTATGCCCGAAAATAAATTCCATAGTCCCAAGCCTTAGAAATCAATTTTTGAAAGAAATTGTTTTGCTGAAATATTTATGAAATGATGAAAATAATTAATGTTTGAAGTCATTGGTATCGGGCCCGTATTTTGGTTTCAGAGGCCGGTACAGATTTGTTATGATATTCAGGCCTTGCCTGTGAAATTCGGTGAAATACGGAGTTTGTTTGACGTGATTCGGACATTCGGTTAAAAAGTTATGAACTATAAGTGTTTTCGAGGAAAATAATAAGTTTTGAGGTTTAATTCGTTGTTTTACATGTTATTTTTATGATTTGATCAAAGGAGCAAGTCCGTATTATGCTTTTATACTTGCGTGCATGTTTGATTTAGAGCCCCGAAGGCTCGGGTGAGTTTCAAATAGGTTTGGATTATGTTGCGTTCGTTCTTTCTTATACTTCGACGTCGTTTCTTCAAACATAAATGATATCATATTGAACAAATGAGCTCCGATTTATGTTTTGAATGAAGTATTAGATCCGTATCGTAATTACGGATCCGTATAAAAAAGAATCATTGAATTTGGAAATCGTATGAGGATTTTATGGCCATTTTACCAAGGTTGCCCAGATTTTCAGGTTAATTACGAATTTGCCTCTGACGGCGTATTAAAAATCTGTACTATTTGCAAATCTTAAAACCTACATATATCCTTCATTATAAGGTCAAATTGAGTGATTCAAAAGTCTAAATTCATTATAATTTCACAAGGAATCCATTGAACACAAGAAAATCGAGTTTAGGGATCATTTGGCACGAGAAACGAGGCAGAATAGCTGGCAGAAAAATAAATACAAAACGGGTAGACTTCCTCTTCTTCAAATTTTCGAACCCCACAGCCTTAGGAACAAATTTTTTCACCAAATATCATCCCCAAGTCATAGGTAATCAATTCTAAACTTTACTCCTTCAATTACCCATTGTTTTTCATCACTTTTAAATAAAAAGCTAAGAATTTTCATGGTAAAAATTGAGGGTTTGGGTAGAATTAGAGAATTTTATAAAAATTGAATCTTTACCTCGAATTGAGGTCGGATTTCGAAACTAATTATATATTTGGGTGAATGGGTGAATGGGTAAACGTAATTTGGTCCGAACCCCGAGTTTAGACCAAGCGGGCCCGGGGTCGGGTTTTCAATTTTTTTTTGAGAAAACGGAAAAATTATATTTTTCAATAAAGTTAGTTCCTTTAGAATTAGTTAATGATATTAAGTTAATTTTGATTAGATTCGAGCAATTTAGTGGTGAATTCAAAAGGAAAAGCAAGAATTGAGTTGTGAGTGGCCTGCGTAATTGAGGTAAGTGTTTGGCCTAATTTTAGCTTGAGGGAATAGGACTACGTTTTCTACGTGAATTTCATGGGTGTGGTGTATAGGTGTGGTGACGAGTATCTATGCACCACCCAAATCGTTTGTTAAACATGATCCCCTTTCCCGTTCCCCACTTATTTGATCATTGTTTTAACTGTTACATGTTCATTATTGTTTCCATGACTATTTGGCCTTGTTGAATTGTTGTTAGTTATCGTTGTGACTATTTGGAAAGAGTATTGGTTGTTTGAGTTGGTTCCCTTGTGATATAAACATGGTTAAGATGTTTGGTGTTGTTTTTATGAAATAAATATTATTATTTTTTTAATATTCATGTTGGTTTCATGATTGAAAGGTTATTGATGAGGTTATAAGAAAAATGCAGTTTATTATTTATAATTGTTTCGCGTGTTTATTGGGTGTCATTGAGTTATGCCCAATTGTTGTTGTAAGTGTGTTAAAGATGTTGGATGTTCTCTTGAGTTTATCATAGTATATAAAGACTGAGCTGGATTGACAGTGTTATAGTGTTTACTTATATTCTGGTTGGTTTTATTGTGAAATGATATTGGTTAAAGCTTATGAGCTATATGATTTTCTGTTTGAAATTGTGGAAATAATAGTATTGTGAAAGGCTTGGCCTGAATTGTGAAATTCTTTATGAATAAATTGATATGATATGTATGGTGGGATCGGGTTGCACGCCGCAAAGAAGAGTGATAAGGGAGGACAGGTGGGATCGGGTTGCACGCCGCAACAAGAGCAATAAGAGTGATATATATAGGGAGGAGCAATAAGGGAGGACATGTGGGAGCGGGTTGCACGCCGCAAGAAGGAGCGATAACGGAGGACATTTATATATTTACTGATTTTCAAAGAGAATAAAGATTTGAAAAGCTAAATGATTACTTTTACTGTTTTGTTTTCAGAAAAACAAAGATTTGAAACTTTCTATTTTATATTACTATTTTTATATTTTAGCACTATTTTTATTCAAAGATAAAGTTTGAAAGCTTGGAAATTCTTGAGGATAGGTTAAAGTTGAGGCCTGAATGAGGCGGTTGTGTTATTTTATTATTGTTGCAGTATTTGAATTGATGTGTTTAGATTTCCCTCTTGTTTTATAATTATTGTCTCAGATATATTTTCTTGTTCGTGTAAAATTATTTTATTGTGTTATCGTACATATGCTAATATCACAGGTTTATCGTTAAAGCCCTGCCTTAGCCTCGTCACTACTTCGCCGAGGTTAGGTCCGGCATTTACTCAATACATGGGGTCGGTTGTACTTATACTACACTTTGTGATCTTTTGCACAGATCCAGGTACGAGTCAGCAGTAGAGGGCTTCAAGACGACCACCCATTTATTCAGAGACACAAGGTACATCTGTCGGCGTTCGCAGATTCCAAGAGTCTTCTCATATTTTGCTTATACTATATTACATTATTCGGAACAGTTATACTATTTCTTTTAGCCATTATTTGTAGTATTCTTTAGTAGTTCGTGGATTTGTGACACTAGACCCTGGGGTAGTCGTAGGGATATTTATTTAATTAGTTCGTGGTTTGTTAAATTTAATTAGTCATTATTATTATTTTGTTGTAAGGTTGTTGAAAATTATTTCAATTAAGTTCATCCTAAATTGATTTATTTATGCTTAAGTAATTAATTAAGGAAATTAGTAATCTATTTCTAACATTGGCTTTCCTAGCAAGTGTGATGTTAGGCGCCATCACGATCATTAAGGTTGGGAATTTGGGTCGTGACAAGTTGGTATCAGAGCACTAGGTTTACTTAGGTCTCACAATCCACGAACAAGCTTAGTAGAGTCTGAAGGATCGGTACGGAGACATCTATACTTATCTCTCAGAGGCTATTGAGTTAGGAACAATCTCACTTCTCTTCTACTCTATCGTGCAAATTTATTCTACCATCGATGATTAAACTTGTCTATTATTGTCCTCTTACAAATCTCGACAACACGCAAAGCGTCTACAACCAGACAAGGGGTAAAGCCCTAATGACAGCTACAATTAAGGGAAGAGACAGAAGCAGAGCTCAGACTAAAGCTCGAACATCAACACATATTGTACAATTTCAAATAGATCTAGACGCGGCGGTTCTAGCTTAGTCGGTGCATTTTAGACTAGCCCATATCCCAGAAGGATTCATAGTTACTTCAGTACCGCATAACAAGGGAATAGTTGGAAGCAACGGGGTTGAATTATATGAGCTGTGAAATTTAACATTTTGGATTGTCAGGCATTGTGACCTATGACTTCGTGTCAAGTGGAGAAGTCCGCTGTCAAGGAATAGATTATGGGGTCATGTGTTATATCGATTTTGGCTTGAAAGGTATAGGGCCTGAGATTTTTGCAAGAGATAAAGCTAAGGATTGCGGTGTGTTTGTCTCCTTAATAACCCTATACCTCAGTACCAAAGGAGTTATATAAACAACTTTAGATCTACAGAAAGTTTACTCATCGTGGAAGTCACGGCTGCAGATTTTGGGGTGCTCCAGAGGGAGTATGGTGGTTGACAAACTTCTAGATTATATGGTTCATGCCAAGGTTTATCTGTATAGAGCTATACTTCTGGGATCATTTTGCATTAATAGAGATGAGAGTTACCCCAAAAGAATGATGAAAAAGTATATGAATAAAGGGTAGCTCAGCAGTGTTGAGTTAACATATTAAAGGACTCAAATATGATTGTAAAATTTTGGACAACTCAAGGCGGGTTGATACTTTATTTCAGCTAGTGGTAGAAATTGTCCTAGGCTTGGGAGAGTCATATTTCATCAGAACACTCAAGATATGTGCCCCATTGAAGTTATAATTCAATTTACATGAACAACTAGAGAAAAATGGGTCAGAATGTCAACGGTGGAGGTCAGATTCCTAGAGGTGGAGACCTAGCCAATTGATATATTTTCTATGGTATTACTGAGGTCGTTATATCAAATGGCTTTATTATAAGAACAATCTCTACTTATTATAAAGTGATGATTTCCTGAACTTAACTCAGTTATGCGTATCTAATAAAATTCTTCTAATATGCTCCACTCTCGGGTGAGCTTCGTAACTCAAAAAAATCTACTTTATGTGAATACTTGTTTTGAGAGATTCTATGGAGATAGCCGCGCCTATCATTACGTGTTGTAATTTTGTTTGACAGAAAATATTTAAAGGAAGAAAACAGAAGGTTTTGGGTGGCGATATGCATATTACTTGTGATTCAGAATTGAGGACGAGATCATCGCATTTTAATATGATTTGAGATGTTTAAATCGGGCTACGAGCCGCGGTGGTAGTTATGTAAGGATGGGATCCTTGTGGTGGAAATTCTTGTGTTTAAAGTCTCCCTTGTGAATTAAAACTTTACTATAGTACGGGTAGGGAGTCATGCCTGTTCAAAAACAACAATTCATGTATAAAATAATAATGATCATAATAATAAATGAATAAATAATGATAATAAAAGTAATACTAATAATAATTAAATAAAGAAAGAAAGAAATAAACTAATTAATTAACTGTGTATAATTTTCCAAATCCGTGTCAGAATTATTGAGCTTTGACCTGCGAGGTATGTGACGCCCATGTGGCATTAAATAAGATACGTTAATTCGGTTATATCATTACGAGGTATTCAAACGTCGTATCTCGTTATCGGTAATGTGAAGGTTTGAAAGGAGACTTTCTATTGTTAACGTGAAGCTAATTGATAATTTTGTAACTGACTATGAACAACTATTAAGGAAATTGAGACAGTCAAGAACTAGCCTAGACCCACTACAGCTACGGATATTAGGAGTTTCTTGGGTTATTACCGTCATTTTGTGGAAGGGTTCTCATCCATAGCAGCCCTAGAGACCAAATAGACTCAGAAAGGTGCCCCATTTAAATGGTCAGATGAGTGTGAGGCGAGCTTTTAGAAGGTCAAGACAGCCTTGACTTCAGCACTGGTGTTGGTGTTACCATCAGATTCGGGTTCTTTCACGGTTTATTGTGATGCTTCTCGAGTTGGCCTTGGAGCAGTGTGACAGGGTGATTGGGTATGCGTCTCGTCAGTTGAAAATCCATGAGAAGAATTACTCTGTTCATGATTTAGAGTTGGAGGCTATTGTTCATGCTTTGAAAATTTGGAGGCATTATCGTTATGGCGTGTCGTGTGAGATTTTTACTGACCATCGAAGCCTCCAGTACTCATTCAAGCAGAAAGATCTAAATTTGAGGCAGCGGAGGTGGTTAGAGTTGTTAAAAAATTATGATGTCACTATGTTGTATCACCGGGGGAAGGCCAATGTGGTGGCCGATGCATTGAGTAGAAAAGCGGTGAGTATGGGCAGTCTTGCATATATTCCAGTTGGCAAGAGACCGTTGGCCTCAGACATTTAGACCTTAGCTAATCAGTTTGTGAGATTGGATATTTCGCCCAGCAGTGTCTTAGCTTGCACTGTCGCTCGGTCTTCCCTATTTGATCGTATCCGAGAGCGACAGGATGATGACCCACATTTGGCAGTCCTTAGAGACACGGTCCGGCACGGTGATGCCAAGCAGGTTGCAGTTGGGGATGATGGCATTTTTAGGATGCAGGGTAGATTGTGTGTGCCTAATGTCGATGGCCTAAGAGAGTTAATTCTTGAGGAGGCTCATAGCTCCAAGTATTTTATTCACCCAGGTGCAGCAAAAATGTATCAAGATTTGAGGCAGCATTATTGGTGGAGACGGATGAAAAAGAAATTGTGGCTTATGTGGCTCGTTGCTTAAATTGTCAGCAGGTAAAATATGAGCATCAAAGACCTGGTGGTTTGCTTCAGTAGATAGAGATTCCCGAGTGGAAGTGGGAGCGTATCACTATGAATTTCGTTGTTGGGCTCCCACGGACTCAAGGGAAATTCGATGCGGTTTGGGTTATTCTGGATAGGCTGACGAAATCAGCACATTTCATTCTTGTGGCAAGTGCTTATACTTCAGAGCAGTTGGCTGAGTTATATATTCGGGAGAGACTTCGTGCAGCTCAGTCTAGGTAGAAGAGTTATGCCGATCGTAAGGTTCGTGATGTAGCATTTATGGTTGGAGAGAGAGTATGGCTTCGTGTGTCTCCCATGAAAGGTGTTAAGAGGTTTGGGAATAAGGGCAAGTTGAGCCCTAGGCACATCGAGCCGTTTGAGATTCTTGATAAGGTGGGGGAGGTAGCTTATAGACTTGTGTTGCCTCAAGGGTTATCCTCAGTTCATCCGGTATTCCACGTGTTTATGCTCCGAAGATATCATGGTGACCCGTCCACGTGTTAGATTTCAGCTTTGTCCAGTGGGACAAAGACTTGACTTATAAGAAGGAGTCGATAGCTATTTTGGATTGGTAGGTTCATCAATTAAGATCTAAGAGTTATCCTTCAGTTCGAGTGCAGTGGAAGGATCAGCCCGTTGAGGCAGCTACTTGGGAGTCCGAGTCGGACATGCAGAGTAAATATCCCACTTGTTTGCAAATTCAGGTAATCTAATATGTTCGTTCGAGGACGAACGTTTGTTTTAGAGGTGGAGATTGTGATGACCCAAGGGGTCATTTTATGAATTTAGACTCCGTTCTATTAGCCATAGAAATATTAATGTTAACTTCTTCAATTTTCGTGCGCAGTACGGGCGTGAAACCGGAAAGTTTTTATGTGAAAATATTAAAAAATAATAATAATAATTTTTAGAATAAAAAAATTGGTTTCAGTTGACTTGAGTCAACATTTTGAGTAAACGGACTCAGATCTATGTTTCAACAATCCCGGGAGGTCCTCAGTAAAATATGGGATCGGGCGTATGCCCGAAAATGAATTTCGTACTCCCAAGCCTTAGAAATCAATTATTGAAAGAAATTGTTTTGCTGAAATATTTATGAAATAATGAAAAGAATTAATGTTTGAAGTCATTGGTATCTGGCCCGTAATTTGGTTCCGCAGGCCAGTTGATCACGCTCAACTATGTCTTCTATAAAGACTAAACGGGCGTTGCAAATATAAATC
>ML397930.1:0-40761 GCA_005239525.1 Nicotiana knightiana | reverse complement strand
TACATAACGTTCGAGTAATCAATTGTGGGTCCTTGAATCTGCCTGTAGCTTTGTCTAGATTCACTCTAACTGTGCCTCTCTCCCGTTTTGATCAAGTTGAGTTTCCCGTGGCTGATAAGTTTGTGGGTTTACTGAACCGTGCCTCTTTGTGACGTACCTCTTCAAAGAATCACATCCAGCTGTCGCGTTTTCCTGTGTCCACGTGACTGGCTAAGTTGTCAAAAGCTGGCTTACGTGTGAAACTCTTTTTTACCAAAGCAGTTAGGTTATATGACTGGTGTGTGTGGTTGGACGGGGTCCCGGAGGCCTCGGGTATGTTTCGGATGCTCATCGGGTGATATAAGAACTTGGGAGACAGCTGAACCATTGTTGGTTCTGGTGTCTCGCACATGCGATAGACCTTCCGCAGGTGCGGACACGCAGGTGTGGCGAGGAGCTCGCAGGTGCGGACTTGGCTCAATCACCCAGTCCTCGCAGGTGCGATTTGTTTTCCACAGATGTGGAGCCGCAGGTGCGACCATTTGCCCGCAGGTGCGACCCTAGTACTTTTAGTGGATTTTCGTACATGCGATGGTATTTCCGCAGGTGCGGAAATTGCTGGGCAATTATATCAGATTAGAGGGCTTAAGCCTATTTTCACCATTTCGAATTTTGGAGCTCGGGAAGGGCGATTTTTGAACACTTTTGCACTTGGGTAACTTGGGTAAGTGATTTCTAACCTACTTAGATCAATTTCCATGATTCCTAACTTAAATCTGGTCCTTAGAATTCGAATTTGGGGAAATTTTGATAAACTTCATAGACCAAATTATTGAGTTTTGATTGGGTTTTTGACCTCCGATTTGAGATATTTTCATATATTTAGACTCGTGAGTGAATGGGTGTCCGGAAAGTATAATTTTTACCCGATTCGGAAACGTGGGCCCGGGAACTTTTTGGTTGAATTTCCTAATTTCGCATATTAGCTTCGAACTTATTAGTTATTTTGTTTCCTTGAGATGATATTTACACTATGCAATCGAATTGTCTAGATTTGGGCCACCCGGAGTTGGGTACTCGTGGCAAGAGCGTGGTATTGAGTTGATTAGCGCAGTCAAGGTAAGTATCTTGCCTAACCTTGTGTGGGGGAACTACCCCTTAGGATTGAGTCTTCTATATTGATTGTAGTCCGCGTACGCGAGGTGACGAATGCGTACTCGGAATTATTTGCAAATAGATTTCCCTTTAGAGATTTTAGGTCCTTATGTTCCCCGTATATGAATTGAACTTGTTATATCTGAATTCCTGATTTCTAGTTTCATCTCTTCCTACTCAAATTAGAAGTACTTGCCTAGCATTCCTTGTTTCTTATTTGGTCTTAATTGACTTAAATGAAAACTTTGCCTTTCCTACCGTTATACTATATCTTCCTTCATACAATGACTATGTGACTAAAACTAGTATAATCTCGCTCTATAACTGTCTAACAAGTAATTGGAATATCTATATGTTGGTGTCAAGCATGCCCGTGAGTCGTGCATTGTGATATAAATGATTTTCCATTAAATACTACTTAGGTTTAATTGATAACCGCCCATGTTGATGGTATTTTTTTGATGCTTCTTATTTACTGAGCATTTGTTCAAGTTGAGTTTATTCGGCAAAGCTAATTGTCTAAGTGAGATTGGTTATAGCTGATTCCCTTGCCGGGATGATTTGGTTTCTTGGTTGCAAACTTGAATAGATAGAATCGTTGTTATATTTGCCTTGTTTTCCCCTCGTTATCTTGTTTCTCTTTGTGCTTGGAATTCCTTTCAGTGCCTACTTCTTATGAGTGAGTTTTTACCATTTTGTGATTTAAGTCTTTGTATTGATTTGCTCATCGCACTTTGCATTTGGTCTTGTTTATTTTTGCGCCGGTTGTGGCAATATATGTTGTTTCTATCGCATTCTGGTTATTTTCCTCAGTGGCTGCATTGCATATTTAAATTGGGACTACGGACATTGATCTGGGAGCTTTCCCCCTGTACTGCATTGCATATTTAAATTGGGACTATGGACCGATATCCGGGAGCTTTTCCCCTGTACTGCATTGCATATTTAAATTGGGACTACGGGCGGAGATCCGGGAGCATTCCCCTGTACTGTACTACATATTTAAATTGGGACTACGGACGGAGATCCGGGAGCTTTCTACCTTAACTGCATCACATATTTAAATTGGGACTACAAACGAGATTCCGAGAGCTTTCCCCCTGTACTGGCATTGCATGACAAATTCTGAGTGGCGGACTGAGTTCTGGTGGTTTTTGTCATTAAGGAGATTTGGATCGAAATATATATATATATATATATATGTTGAAAAGTATAGTTGAAAAGCAATTACCTCTAGGAAAAGTTATATCCGAAGGACTTCTATTACGAAAGTATATTGAAAAGTATTTGTCTTGTAGAGAAATGGTATTTGAAAGAGCAGCATTTGGGAAAGTATATTTGAACACCACGTATTTTGAAGGGACTATGTTTTAAAGATTTCTCTTTATAAAATGTACAAATATACATTCAGAGAAAGTATGTTTCAAAGAAGAAATTTCTCTATTCCGAATGATTATATCTTTAAAGCTTTCAAAATAAACTCACGATTTAAAGGTTTTTACTCGAAGGTTTGACCAGCTTTATTGAGTTTATTGGCTAAGGCCCAACGTGAATAAATTGATGCTACTGAGTTGCTAGTGTTTTATTAGGTTGTGATTCCCGACATTTGGCTTGTATTCTTTCCATTCTCTTTGCGTATTTCTATTATGCTATCTGTTGATCGTAATTATTGAATTTTCTTCCGTATTATTCGATCGTACAGTTAATTATATCAAAAAATCTTAAGATAGATATTATGCTTCGGTCATTTACACATTTATGTCTTTTTACTTATTAGACCAGTGGTGTCTTGACTTGTCCTCGTCAATACTTCACCGAGGTTAGTCTTGATACTTAATGGGCACCACTGTGGTGTGCTCATACTACACTTCTGCACATTTTTGTGTGCAGATTCAGGTTATTGTTGTTAGTAGCTGCGCAGATCATTACTGAGGAGACTCAAGGTAACCTGTTGCTGCGTTCGCAGGCTTCGGAGTCACCTTCCTGTTTTATTTTCATTCAACTGTACTTACTTATTCCTAGACAGTTGTATTTAGATTTGGTAGAAAGATTTCGTAGAGCTTATGACTTGTATTTATCGGGTTTTGGGAAATTGTAAACTCTGTCAAGATGTCTATATCGAGACTGTTATAATTCCTTTATTATTGTTGTTGTTCGGTGGAAATTTTAGGCTTACCTAGTCCCTAAGACTAGGTGCCATCACGATACCCAACGGGGGGAAATTTGGGTCGTGACAAGTATGATTTAGGAGTAACTGCGTACATATGAGATTTGTCCATATAACTTCGTTATATTGAGACAACAATGAAGTCCCTTGTCACTTTAATTTCTTTGTTATTTATTTTTTAAGGTGATATTTGTTACAGAGTGTTGTACACATCTTTAGATAGATTTGAAGAGCTTCTTGAATTGTTCAGAACTAAAATAACTCTTAAAAGAGGAGCAATAAAACACGTCTAATTATAGCCAAAGACAAGGCAATATCAAAAGAAATGAATGTGCAAGGTTAACATTCATATGTATAATTATATCATCTCAAAACAGCATATTATCCTCTGTAGAATATATTCTAAAGGAATGACAAAAAGGTAAACTCACAATTACTTTGGTCGAAAAATTCAAGCTCTAGACGATAATGATTTGACGGGACTCTATGCTGCCACTATTTTTCTTTGTATTTATATGTAGGTATAGAAATTCGTCTCTTGGTTATTTGTGTGCTTTTAGGAATGGAAGACAATTTGATTTCCTTTTTGAAATAAACCTTCCTCACTGAATATATTCGTGCATCGCACGAACATAGAGACTAGGTTACATTATATTCAATTATAATATAATGTAATAAAAAAATAATGGAAAAACTAGTGACTCGGCACCGGAGTGATTCCCTCAAGTATCCTCGTGAACTTCTCGTAGGACATAATCGTGTCTCCTGGCCCCAAGAATACTGCCAATGGTCCATCAAACGTCCTCCTGTATAATGTTCCATCTTCAGCCAATGTGAATCGAGCAGCTTTTGTTCGTAGAGTCCATGATTCCTTAGGGTCCGATGGGAGCTTTCCATTTTTTAAATATTCAATATATTTATTCCTCCAATCCCAGGCTAGGCTTGTGGAGTTTATTTTGGCATGGCCTTCTTCGATCACTGGCTTGGAGAGTTGTACGATAGTCCCCGAGCTGATTTCATCGTCTTCGACTGACGATCCCAGATTCACAAGGGCATCTGCCTCGCTGTTTTGTTCTCGAGGTACATGCTGCAAATTCCATTATTTAAAATAATGTAATATTACCTGCAATTTATCCAAATACCTTTGCATTCGATCCTCTTGAACCTCGAAAGTTCTGTTGACTTGGTTTACCACCAGTAAGGAATCGCATTTGGCCTCGATAACTTCCTCTCCCAAGTTTGTAGCCAGTTCGAGACCTGCAATCATGGCCTCGTACTCGGTCTCATTGTTAGTCAATTTAGCAGTTTTGATAGATTGCCTAATTTTATTGCCCGTGGGTGGCTTCAGAATGATGCCTAGCCCGGATCCTTTCACATTTGAAGCACCGTCTATAAAAAGGATCCACACCCCCGATGATGTACCCGACTTTATCAAAAGTTCTTTTTCGACTTCGGGTACGAGGGCTGGCGTGAAGTCGTCCACGAAGTCTGCTAAAATTTGAGATTTGATGGTTGTTTGGGGTAGATAATCGATATCATATCTACTGAGTTCGACGGCCCATTTGGCAAATCGGCCTGACAACTCGAGCTTATGTAAAACATTACGAAGAGTGGTAAGTGGTTATCACACATATTGGGTGACATTGAAAATACGGTTTTAATTTCCTAGAGGCACTTATTAGGGCAAGTGCCAATTTTTCTAAGTGTGGGTACCGGGTTTCGGCCTCGCCTAAGGTTCGATTAACATAATAAACCGAAAATTGCGTACCTTGCTCTTCTCGAACTAGGACACCACTTACCGCGACTTCCGAGACCGCTAAGTATAAGTAGAGCTTTTCATCTACCTTTGGAGTATGAAGCAATGGTGGACTCGGGAGGTATCTTTTTAATTCTTCTAACGCCTTCTAGCACTCTGGGTTCCAAGCGAAATTGTCCTTTTTGAGTAGTGATAAGAACCTATGACTCCGATCTGACGATCTCGAGATGAATCGACCTAAGGCGGCTATCCGCGCGGTCAGCCTTTGCACGACTTTAACGTTGTCCATGACTGCGATGTCTTCGATAGCCTTGATTTTATCGGGGTTGATCTCGATCCCCCAATTTGACACCATAAAGTTGAGGAACTTGCCCGAACCGACCCCGAAAGCACATTTCTCGGGGTTGAGCTTCATGTTGTATTTTCTCAGTATCTTGAATGTTTCCTGCAAATGTGTCAAATGGTCCTCTGTGCGCAGGGACTTAACTAGGATATCATCAATATATACTTCCATTGGCTTACCTATTTTTATTTACTAGGCGTTGGTAGATAGCACCAGCATTTTTTAGCCAAAAAGGCATTATGTTATAGCAATATGTGCCATACTTAGTATGAATGAAGTCTTCTCCTGATCCTCCGGGTTCATTTGAATTTGATTGTACCTGGAGTAGGCGTCGAGAAAATTAAGGGTCTCGTGGACGGTCATGGCATCGATCATACGATCGATGTTAGGCAGAGGAAAATAGTCTTTGAGGCATGCCTTGTTTAAATCTTTATAATGTACACACATCCTAAGTTTGTTCCCTTTTTAGGGACTACGACTACATTTTCTAACCATTCGGGATATTTTACTTCCCTAATGTATCCTATTTTGAGAAGTTTATTTAACTCGTCCTTGATGAATGTGTGTTTTACCTCGGACTGGGGCCTTCTCTTTTGTTTCACAGGCCTGAAATTCGGATCCAAACTCAATCGATGTGTTGTTATCTTTGGTGGGATCCCTATCATGTCTAAGTGGGACCAAGAAAAACAATCCATGTTATCAATAATAAATTTAATGAGTTTCTTTCTGAATTCGGTGGTTAACCCCATACCCAGGTATACCTTCCATTCGGGCAGGTACTCGATCTATATAACCTGTTCCAACTCTTCGACTGTTGATCTGGTGACGTCGAAATCTTCGGGAATAATGAAGGATCGAGGGATCCAATAATCATCTTCTTCTTATTCCATTCCCTGCTTCTCCAATCCAGTCGAGGCTGGTAGCTGTGGATGATATTTGGCCTCCTATTTTCCTTTAACCTCCTGTTCCTTTGGATCATGTTGCTCCCAAAATATACTATTTTCACCCCGTCCGGCATTGGGAATTTCATCATTTGGTGTAGAGTTGAAGGGATTGCCCTCATATTGTGAATACATGGCCTCCCAAGTAGGGCGTTGTACCTCATGTCGCCCTCTATTACATGGAACTTGGTTTTTTGAATAGTTACGTTCACCGGTAAAATGATCTCTCGTTTAGTTGTTTCGCTGGCCATGTTGAAACTGTTCAGGACCCGGGCTGCAAGTATGATTTGATCTTGTAGGCCGAGCTGCTCCACGACCCTCGATCCGATGATATTTTTCGAGCTACCTGGATCCACTAGAACACGCTTAACTTGAACTTTATTCCTAAAGATAGAAATTACCAGAGCACCGTTGTGGGGTTGAGAAATTCCTTATGCTTCTTCATCGTTGAATGATACGGTGCCTTCTGGCACATAGTCTCGAGTCCGTTTTTCCCTTGTAATTGATACTTTAGTGCGTTTGAACACGGGCCCTTGTGGAATATCGACCTCGCCAACGATCATATGAATCACATGTTGCGGCTCTTCCTGTTCTTGTTTCCTGTTGGCGTCCCTTTCTATGAAATGGTTTTTGGCTCGATCACTTAAGAAATCTCGAAGATGACCCTCATTTAATAGACATGCTACCTCCTCTCTCAGCTGCCTACAATCCTTGGTTGTGTGGCCATGCGTGCCGTGATACTTACACATCATATTTGGATTTCTTTGGGAAGGATCAGCCTATATGGGTCTGGACCATCTAGTATCTTTGAGTCTTCCAATTGCCGATACAATACCTGATGCGTTGATATTAAATTTATATAATAGAGGTGCCTCTGTGGGATCGGCATTCTTATCAAAACCACTTTTACTCATAAGTCCCTGAGAACTCTGTCCCCGATCCCTTCTTCGATTGTTTAGGGCGGAATTGTGCCCGGGACCACCATTCATGCGATCTGTGATGTATGGTTGATATCGATCTTTGTTTGATCGAGGTTCCCTATCGATATCTCTGTAGTTTATGGCTGCAGACCTGTTTAGATATATGAAACCAGAAGGAGTTCCTAATTGGTCAACTTCGACTCTGATCTTCGATTGGTATCGATTATGTACATCGGCCCAGGTCACCGTCAGATATTCAATCAAATTATTCTTCAATTGACATGATGTTATCGAACTTCGTTCATTCAAACCCTGAGTGAAGGCTTGAACAGCCCAATTATCTGTGACTGGTGGCAACTCCATGCGTTCTATTTGGAACCGAGACATGAACTCCCTAAGCATCTCATTATCCTTTTGTTTTACTTTGAAAATGTCTGATTTCCTTGTCGCAACCTTTATGGCCCCGACATGTGCCTTTACGAAAGAATCCGCGAGCATGGAGAATGAATCGATGGAATTTGGAGGTAGATTATGGTACCAAATCATTGCCCCCTTTGATAGAGTTTCTGCGAACTTCTTTAATAGAACAAATTCGATCTCATCATCTTCCAAATTTTTACCTTTGATGGCGCATGTATAGGAGGTGACATGCTCGTTGGGATCGGTGGTCCCATTATACTTTGGGATTTCTGGCATACTAAATTTCTTGGGAATATGCGTCAGAGCCGCACTTGGAGGGAACGACTTCGGTATGAATTTCTTTGAATACATTCCTTTCAAAATTGGAGGTGCCCCCGGTATTTGATCAACCCGGGAGTTGTACATTTGCACTTTCTTATCATTTTCCTCAATTTTCTTCTCTCCCAATTTGATTCGTTTGGTGAGCTCCTCGAGCATCTTCATTACTGCGGGTCAGCCCCGATTCATTAGTATTCGACCTTTCTGGTACTGGCTCGGTCCGGCGGACAGTTTCCAGTTCGACCCCACTAGGCGTTCGATGTTGATCTGTAGTTGTGCAATAGCGGCTTGTTGAGCTTGTAGCATCTCGAATATCACTTAGAGGCTGACTCCTCCATCTCCTCCACCCTATGTACCTCGACCACCAGATCGGCCATGTTTGGCCAAGCTGGAAAAATCAGCTTATTTTGAGAAATGCTTTTTGATAAAGTACTTTTGGAGAAAAATGCTTTATTGTTTGGCTAATCAATTTGAAAAGCACTTTTGAACAATAATTTATGTTTGGCCAAGCTTTTCAAAAAGTACTTTTAAGTGTCAAATTACAAATAAGGAGATGAAAAGTTTTGCTTCATAGTTAATATTATATAAGTAGATAAATAATTACAAATATTTATTATTAAAGATAATAATTAAGTTTTTTATTTTATTTAAATGAAATATGAAAATAAAAATAAAAATGTTTTATTCTTTCAAGATAATTTAAATATATCAAAAAATTATTCAATAAATATGAAAGTTCATCCCAAAAGTCATTTTATATTACTTAATAGTTTAAACTAAGTAAGGTTATTTTGGTATATATAATATTTTGCAAGGGTATTTTTGGTAGGAAGAAAAGTCAAAACTGCTCTGCTTCTGCTTCTGCTTCTGGAAGAAGCTACTTTTTCTGCTTCTTTAAAACTGTTTTTGTTTCTAGCCCAATGCACTTTTTCCCCCAAAAAAATCTTGGCCAAACACCTCAAATTGAGAAAAAAGACATTTTTTTGAAAGAAAAAAAAACACATTTGGCGTGGAAAGAAGCTTGGCCAAATAGGCTATTAGCCATGATTCAAACTCCTTTATTGCTTCCTACTTCTGTGTCATATGTCGGCTAGGAAGAAGAAAAAGAAGTATGAATTAGGAAAGTGAAGAATAGGGTTAATAAGAGTAGCACGTGAGCTGAACATGCATCTTAATCAGACGGTTAGAATAAAGAGTTGAAATGGAGGGTGTAGATTCATTCTCAGCCCAATAACGGTTTGGGCCAGCTAAGAAGCTTATAACCGAATTAGGCCCAACAAACTGGGGCAATTATGACCGGTACATTCTGTTACTCCCTCTCAATTCTCTCTTTCTCTCTTTCCTTCTCTTCTTTCTCATTCTCTCTTCTTCAACCTCATTTCTAACTGACCTTCTTTAATCTCAAGTTAATTGCGGATTGCAATGGAGATTAGGAAGCATTTGGTTCATATTTAATCATTGAATTCTTATGATTTACTTGTAATTTTGTTCGAATCAATAAAATGCCCTTTTTTGCCCCAAATTTCATTTTCGGTTTATAAGAACATTACAATTGGTATCAGATCCTCTTCCTGGCCAGTTCAAAATCACGGTAGCAGAGACAAGATCTAAGACTACAGATGAATCTATCAAAAAACTTTAAACACAATTTCAACAATACATAACTACAAATGATGCGAGATTAGAAGATTTGGGGAAAAATCTGGAATTATTGGTGGAGAATCTTCTTCCTCCGCAGGATGGGATATTGGGCAGCGCTCCTATAGAAGGTCTTCCAAATGTGGGGGCAAGCAACAGATCATGTCTGGGGGAGAGCAGGGAGATCAATGGCAGCAGGAATCTGGGTCATTCTTCTCAATCACGAGTGGATATTCCCTACTTTGAAAGAGTGGATCCTTGCTCCTATTTGAGAAAATGTGAACGATTCCTTCAGCACAACAACATCACTGATCCACTACAGAAACTAGAGGAGGTAGTACTTTACCTTAATGGTAAGGCTGAATCATGTTTTTCTCCTATCACATAAGTAAAGGAGTAGTTAGATGGTCAGATTTTACTACTGAAATTTGTAGTAGATTTGAAGGTGCATCCAACAGTAAACTTAACCTAATTGGAGAATTCAAAAAGATAGAACAGACAGGAACAGTAGATGAGTATTTGGAGAAGTTTGAGGAGCTAAAAGCTTGGGTGTTAATTAGAAACCCTACTATACCAGAAGAATTTTTCCTAGGGTTCTTCATTGAAGGCTTAAAATAAGAAATTAGACATACAGTAAAAATGTTGGACCCTTACTCATTCAACAAGGCAGTAGAGAAAGCTAGACATAAGGAGAACTTATTAGAAGTTGTTACTAAAGGAGGTAAAACACAGTGGAGTAGGGGAACATCTACAGGATACTCTTCCCATAGTAATAGGACTTCAAACAATTGTCCTAGTTATTCTAATAACAAACTCTTTTAAAGTAGAAGGGCACAAGGTTTATGTTACATGTGTGGAGAGAAATACCATCCTGGGCATCAACGTAAACAGAGACAGCTGAATATTATCTCTGCTGCTAATGAGGAGAGCCCAGAAGGGGTATTTGAGCAGGAAGAAACAATGGTGATTCTAGAAGAAGAGATATTAGATGAGGCAATCAGCCTGATGCACTATCTGGTACTGAGGTTCCCAACACTATTAAGCTAAGGGGTGAATCCAAGAAAAATTCCCTAACTATTTTGCTAAATTCTGGAAGCACACATAGTTTCTTGGACATGGAGGTAGCAAAAAGGGCAGCGTAATCATTTCAGAAGTTGTGCCCATGAGGGTCACAGTGGCCAATGACAATTATCTAATGAGTTTGCACATTTTCCACACATTTAGGTGGAAAATACAAGGGGTGGAATTTGAAGATGCAATCAAAATTACTAGATTGGGTGGTAATGATATGATACTAGATGGTGACAGGATGAAAGGGCATAATCCAGTCCTTCTGGATTTTGTAGAGTACAAGATGCAAGTGACTCACAAGGGGAAAAGAGTAGAACTAAAGGGGATTTACAATCATGTAGAGAATTGAAGAGTATGACATCAAATGGAGTAAGGAAACTACTTAAGAAGGGACAAGCTATTTGGTCTCATTTATTCACAATATCATCTGAAGAAGTAGCAGAAACAAGGGTGATACCTGTAGAAATTGATATTGTGCTGAAGCAGTATCCAGATGTATTTCTGGAACCAACATCCTTGCCTCCTAAGAGGACTCATGATCATTTGATTCCCCTGAAAGCATATGCAAATCCTGTAAGTATCAGAACTTACAGATATAGTTTCTTCCAGAAAAATGAAATTGAAAATCAAGTTAGTGAGATGCTCAGTAATGGAATAATACAACCCAGCCATTCCCCATTTTCATCCCATATTTTACTAGTCAATAAAAAGGATGGGAGTCGGAGATTTTGTATTGACTACAGGGCTTTGAACAACATGACTATAAAGGATAAATTTCCTATTCCCTTAGTTAATGATTTAATGGATGAATTATGTTGTTCATGCATCTATTCCAAAATAGATTTAAGGGTTGGGTATGTCACACCTCCTTTTCCCTAAGGGGATATGGATTTTTTCCAATTTAAGTGACATTAATCGAAATGGAATTATTTATTTATTCAGATTCTCCACTTGGGATAATTTTATGGTGTCTCAAGTCATCGGTTTATTTTAAATTCCAAATCGAGGAAATTTGACTCTATTTAAAGTCTACAAAACCAGAAGATGGGGTAAGAAATTCTGTTAACGCGGGAGAAGGTGTTAGGCATTCTCGGGTTCCGTATTTTTAGCATGGTCTCTTTAATCATACCTGGCTTAATTAAATAGTTTAATTACGTATTTTATAATCTCTGTGCATTTTACCCTTATCGCTCTTAATTGGTTGATTATTCGTAATTAAGAAATTATCTTGAAACGAGTCACGCGTACATGTACTTATTTCATTAGGCGCATCAAGAATCATGTCACGCGTACGTGTACACAATTAATAACACTTTATTATTATTAAGATTGTTTGGCCAAATTCGCGCGAACGCGTACCATGATTTATTTTGGGAATCATAATTATGTCACACGAACGTGTACATAATCACGATAATTTATTTATTAATATGTGCCTAATATACACGCTAAACACGAACTCTCTAAAGGGTTGCCTACACAAGTGCGATCGGCCTAAAACATGCTACTAGCGGAGATATAATGAAATAAAATTGTTTAAAAAATCAAATTGAGTCCTTTCATTTTATACCCGCATCCCGCCGCATGATCCGAACTGTCCGAAATAGGTACGAACCATACCAACAAAATCAAATAAACCTATAAAGTAAAACCTCTAAGCATGCATATAAGATAGAAGATTGCACACAATGAAATAACAGAAAAAGAGAAGCAAACGTGATGTTGGCCATTCGAAGTTTAAGACAATTTTTGAAAACTCATTGTTGCTAAAAAAATACTTTGGTTCTACCATTTGCCTAAATATTACTCACGGTTAATGACAATTCTAAACCCCAAACTAACTCTCATATACTAACCAAATATTCTTCAGTCAATATATGTGATGACCCAAGGGGTCATTTTGTGAATTGAGACTCCATTCCAGACTCATTAGCCTTAAAAAGACTAATTTTAATTACCTAGATTTGTGTGCGATGTCCGGGCGTGAAACCGGAAAGCTTTTATGTGAAATATGAGAAATAGTAATTTTGGAATTTAAAATTTGGTTTTAGTTGACTTTATTCAATATTTTGAGTAAACGGACCGGATCTGTGTTCCGACGATCCCAGGAGGTTCGCAGTAAAATATGGGACTTGGGGTTATGTCCGGAATTGGATTCCGAGGTCTTTAACCTTAGAAATCAATTTTTGAAAAAAATTGTTTTGCTAGATTTTTTTAATGAAATGAATTAATGTTTGAAACCATTGATATCGGGCCCGTATTTTGGTTCCGGAGCTCGGTACAGATTTTTTATAGTATTTAAGTACTATCTGTGAAATTTGGTGAGAATCGGAGGTGATTTGACGTGATTCGGACGTCCGGTTGAGAAATAGTGAAAATTTGAGTGTTCTTGAGAAAAATGATGAGTTTTGAGGTTAAATTCATAGTTTTAGATGTTATTTTCATGATTTGATCACACGAGCAAGTTCTTATGATGTTTTTAGATGTTATTCGTTGTGCAATGATAATTGATGAAGTTTATGAGTTTTACAGCTTCTGTTTACAATTGTTGATACAAAAATATTGTGAAAGGCTTGGCCTGAATTGTGAAAGTTTTCGTAAATAAACTGATATGATATGTCTGGTGGGAGCGGGTTGCACGCTGCCACAAGGAGTGATAAGGGTGGACAGGTGGGATCGGGTTGCACGCCGCAACAGGAGAAATAAGGGTGATATATATATAGGGAAGAGCAATAAGGGTGGACAGGTGGGAGAGGGTTGCGCGCCGCAACAAGGAGCGATACGGGAGAATAATTATGTTTTACTGATTTTAAAAAAAATAAGAATTTGGAAGACTCCGATTTTATTAAAAAGATTTTCATACACTGATTTTTAATGTGATTTAAATTGAAACATTGAAAAATTGAGGAGTTGATTATAGTTGATATCTGAAAAGAATTATTCGAGTTGTTCTTATTTACTGTTGCAAGTTACTGGTTATTCAGTTTATTATTATTTCTTTCTTGCTTTATTATGTATTGTTCACAGGTTATATTGTCAATGCCCCGCCATAGCCTCGTCACTACTTCGTCGAGGTTACGCTCGGCACTTACTCAGCACATGAGATCGGTTGTACTGATACTACACTTTGTACTCTTTTGTGTAGATCCAGGTACCGACCAGAGTTAGGAGATTTTAGTAGCTGCGCATTTTCACTAGAGACAAGAGGTAGATCTGGTGGCGTTCTCAGACTCCTGGAGTTTTCTCTACACTATTTAGTTGTTGTTTATTTCATTCGAAACAGACATATATATTTCTTTCAGCCCATTATTTGTAGTATTCTGAGTAGTTCATAAATTGTGACACTAGACCCTGGGTAGGTTTATGGTTATATACATTTAGTTCGAGGTTCGGCTTATCCGCTAAGTTATTATTATTATTCATGCGGTTACTTATTGGAAATTATTAGTTTTAGTTTATTTTAAATTGTCCCCATTGTGTTTAAGTAAATATATTCAAAGGAAAATGGTTAATCAAGTTCTACCATTGGCTTGCCTAGAAAGTGTGGTGTTAGGCTCCATCACGATCCCGTGGGTTGGGAATTTGGGATGTGACAAGTTGGTATCAGAGCACTAGGTTGCATAGGTCTCACAATTCACGAACAAGCTTGATAGAGTTTGAAGGATCGGTACGGAGACGCCTGTACTTCTCTCTCAGAGGCTATGAACTTAGGAACAAACTCAGTTTTTATTTCTACTCTATTGTGCGATTCTTGGTATCTCAAATACTGATTGAACTCTTCTACTCTCTCGTAGATGGCGAGAACACGTGTGTAACGACCCGGTCCGTCGTTACGTGGAACCTGCATTATAATTATTGTTATTGACTTGTCATAGGTTGGTTATTCTATATTTGATGTATTAGAGTTTGTAGGCTTGAAATCGAATGGTTGTAGTGAGAGTTCAGTCCTTTAGCCTTTAAAAATAACCTTAAAATGGGAAAAGTCAACTAAGAGTTGACTTATTGGTAAACGACCTCGGAATGCGGATTTTATGGCTCGGATAGCTTCGTTAGGTGATTTGGGACTTATGAGTTTGTTCAGAATAATTTTGTGATGTCCAGTGTAGAATTAGGCTTGAATTGGCGAAAGTTAGTTTTTGGTAATTTTCGGTCGACAGTGGAAAATAGGATATCAGGGTTGGAATGGAATTCCGACAGTTGGAACAGGTTCCTAATGTCATTTTGGATATATCTGCAAAATTTCAGGTCAATCAGAGTTGTTTTGGATAGTTTTGGCATCGTTGGTGGATTTTAGAAATTTCAAAGTTCTTAGGCTTGAATCCGATGTAAATTTGGTGTTTTGATGTTAGTTTTGGTGTTTTGAGAGTGCAAATAAGTTTGAATGATGTTATGGGATATGTTGGTAGGCTTGGTTGGGGTCCCGAGGGGCTCGGGATTGATTTCGGTTGGTTAACGGACTCATTTGGACTTAAAAACACTGCTGGTTTTTTGGTTTTTGCACACAGCAATTTTATTCACTGCGATCGCGGGGGAAATGATGTGATCGCGGTGAGTTATTTTGGTCAGGAACAATTTGCTCTGTGCGATCGGGGGGGAGAAGGTGTGATCGCAAAGTAGGGGAGCCCAAGCAGTGCGATCGCGTAGGGCTTAATGCGATCGCATAGAGTCAGGCGCGTGGGAAAGTGAGAAGCACTGTGCGATCGCGTGCCTTGAGCTGCGATCATGGAGGTCAAAGTGAGAAGCATTGTGCGATCGCGTGCCATTGACCGTGATCGCGGAGAACAAATAACTTGGCATATATATATTAAATCTTCCACGACCCTAACACATTTTTTACACCATTATTGTACGGAAGAGAGCTTTTGAGGCGAGTTTTGAAGGGAAAAATGAGTGTTCTTCATAGAGGTAAGTATTTTGATCATTAAAACTCATTTATGGGTGATTATAGACCATAATCTCAGCATTTAGTTCATGAAAATCAGTAGGAAAAGGGGGTTTAGGGCTTGAGATTATGAGACCTTTAAGGGTCGATTTGAGAGGTCAAACGGACTCCGAATTTGATGTTCTTTATATGTACGGACTCGTGAGATGATGAAGAACAACTTTGTATAAAAAATTTTGAGTTTAGGGACGCGGGCCCGGGGGTCGGGTTTTGACCAATTTCGGACTTTTGAGCTAAATTTGATATTTTTCGATTGGAATTTATTCCTTAAGCATAAATTGATGATAAAAATCTGAACTTGGTAGATTTGGAGCCTTCGGAAGTTGATACGAGAGGCAAGCTTGTTGCAGAATAGTTTCCGGGCTAGTTTTGAGGTAAGTAATGTCTTTAAATCCTATCCTGAGGGTATGAAACTCCGGGCTATGCACCCTTTCACGGGTTTTGGAATGAAAAGATTGGAACTTTGGAAATATATTCCCTATTTAGGCAACTATTGAGTTGCAAAACCGATTTTTAAGCCTATGCTTAATAGTATTGATAAATTTGATATGATTTGGACTGTAAGCCATGTTTGGGGCCTAGTGCCGATCTGTTTTTCCCTTGGGGGTTGTGTTTACTATATTTTCCTCATTGATATGTTATGATTTTCCACTCAGTCTTTTCCTGATAAATTATTTTGACACTCAGAGTATTTTGATACTATTTCTTAAAAAACGAAACATTGTTTTGGGTCGAGAACCTGGTATGTTTATGGCCTAAGGGCAAATTGAGAGTGTTTGACTGAGTGAGGCTTTCAGGCCTATATTGTAAGGAGGCTTTCAGGCCTTATATGAGGGAGGCTTTCAGGGCTATATTGTGAGGAGGCTTTCAGGCCTATGTTGTGAGGAGGCTTTCAGGCCTTATATTGTGAGGAGGCTTTCAGGCCTATATTGTGAGGAGGCTTTCAGACCTTATATGAGGGGGGCTTTCAGGCCTATATTGTGAGGAGGCTTTCAGGCCTTATATGAGGGAGGCTTTCAGGACTTATATGGGGGAGGCTTTCAGGCCTATGTTGTGAGGAAGCTTTCAGGCCTTATATGAGGGAGGCTTTCAGGCCTATATTGTGAGGAGGCTTTCAGGCCTTACGTTGTTATAGCGCTTGGGCTGTAAGAGCCCCTCCGGAGTCTGTACACACCCCCAGTGAGCGCAGGTACCTAATGAGTAATGCTCGCGGGGCTTATGCTGAGTGATTATGAAGATGCATGATGGGCTGATACTGAGTGACTGTGAGGATGCCTGATGGGCTGTTACTGAGTGACTGTGAGGATGCCTGATGGGCTGATATTGACTGATGGTGAGGATGCCTGATGGGCAATGGTTACCATAAATGATTTTAGCCCGAGGGGCAGTTTTATGAAGAATTTTTACTGAGTTTTTGAACTATGATTTACTTCGTTTTCAAACTGGTGTTATTGAGAATTATACTGAGATATACTGATATTACACTTATTTTCAAAGGATTTCTGGAAACTGATTTCGAACTTATTAATTGCTGAATACTACATGGTGACTTGGTGTTTTATTGGTTTTGTGAAATTGTTTATCTGTACTGTGTGTTTTGAAATTCTCAGACTGTGATTTATTTTCATTACTACTGAGTTGGCATACTCATCATTACTCCCTGTGCCTCTGTGCACATATCCAGGTGATGTCCCGGAGCAGTAGTTATCTCAGTTCGTTAGTAGCAGATACAGGATTTCGAGGTAGCTGTCTAGTATCCACAGCTTCTCCATTTCCCTTCCTATTTAGTTTTAGAATTTGATCCAGAGACATATATTATAGTTTTAGTAGAGTTAGATTTATTTATTCTTAGATGCTCATGACTATTGACTCTAGTTCTTGGGGAGGTTTTGTTTAGAGTTGTTAGACTATTATTGGGACGCTAAGACTTAATTACATTATTCTATGCTATGGTTGCTTCTTATTATTAAATTGTGAATTTTTATAATTGAATAAATGCATAGTAAGGTGATGGTCGGCTAGCCTAGTTCCACAATAGGCGCCATCACGGCGTGTTAGGATTTGGGGTCGTGACAACGTGCTTCTTTTTCCGCTGACCAACAATCTAGTCTTCCAGCAGCAGCATCTCCTATTAGGGGCAGAGGCCAAGGCCACGTCAGAGGTCGAGGCAGGGGCAGGACTTAGCCCGTTGCCCATACTGCAGCCCCGGCTGCGAAGCCCCAGATTGAGATTGATGGATGGCTCCATCTTAGACCGTTCCAACTGGACCAACTCAGGTCCTAGAGGGGTTTATTGCTACCCCGGTACTTCAGGATGCTTTGGTCCGATTAGTGGGCCTTATGAAGAGTGTATCCCAGACTGGCGCACTCCCTGTTGCAGCAGCCGCATCTCAGGCTAGAGGAGGGGTCCAGACTCCTATTACTCATACTCCTGATCAGACTACTCCTCAGATTCAAACCCTAGCAGCCAACCCAGTTAGGGTAGTTCAGACAGTTGTTGCATCGAAGAGAAGCGTCGTTAGTTTGAGCGTCTTCAGCAGGGCGGCATGACAGTTACCAAGTATGAGAATCGTTTTGTGTATTTGGCTCGGCATGCTATTCTTCTATTTCCCAAAGAGAGAGAGAGGGTTAGGAGATTTATTGAAGGTGTTGCCAAGACCATCAGGTTGCAAATGGCCAAGGAGATAGGGACCGAGATTTCATTTCAAGATGCGGCCAATGTGGCTAGGAGAGTTGAGATGGTTCTTGGACTGGGAGTTTAGGGTTTAGAAAAAAGACCTCGCCATTCCAGTAGGTTCAGCGGTGCCTCGTCTGGAGGCGGAGATACTCAGGGTAGAGGCCATTCTTCCAGGCCATTTAATTCAGCACTTCAGACATCCTATGGTGCCTAAGGTGGTCGTGGCTCTTACTTTCCTTATTCTGATCAGTCAGCCGCTATCAGAGCACCTACTCTTCAGAGTTATTATCGTGGTCAGCCGGTTCATCAGGGTCAGCCTCAGTATCAGGATGGGTGTTATGAGTGTGGTGAGTATGGGCACATTGGGAGATCTTGTCTGAAATTTTTGGGTAATCAGCCTCAGTACCAGAATTCTCGTACTATAGTTTCGGCACTAGCTGCAGAACCAGCTGCCCAACCAGCCAGGGGTAGGGGTCAGGTAGTCAGAGGTAGAGGTCAAAATGTTAGAGGTGGAGGTCAGCATGCTAGAGGTGGAGGCCAGCCCGCTAGAGGTGGAGGGCAACCCGTTAGAGGTGGAGGACCACCTGTCAGGGGTCCTCCCGGTGACGCAGTTCAAGGTGGTGGGGCCCAGCCCTGATTATATGCATTTCCAGCCAGACCTGAGGTGGAGTCCTCCGATGCAGTTATCACAGGTACCATTTCAATTTGTAATAAAGATGCTTCAGTTTTGTTTTATCCGGGGTCTACTTATTCTTATGTGTCATCCTATTTTACCTCGTATTTGGTTGTGCCCCGCGATTCCTTGATTGTCCTTGTTTATGTGTCTACACCGGTGGGGGAGGCTATTGTGGTATATTGTGTATATCGTTCGTGCGTAGTCATTATTGAGGGTCTTGAAACTAGTGTAGACATGTTTCTTCTTGACATGGTCGATTTTGATGTCATTTTGGGCATGGATTGGTTGTCACCTTATTATGCCATCTTGGACTGTCACGCCAAGACAATTACTTTATCTTTGTCGGGATTGACTCAGTTAGAATGGAAAGGGACTCCTGGTCATTCTCCCAGCAAAGTGATTTCTTATGACAAGACCCCTCGCATGGTTGAGAAGGGATGTTTGGCTTATTTGTCTCATATTTGTGATTCTAATGCCGAGGTTTCTTCAATAGAGTTAGTGCCTATTGTTCGGGAGTTTCCCGAAGTGTTTCCTGTAGACATGTCAGGGATGACACCCGACAGGAATATCGATTTTTGTATTGATGTTGCTCTAGGCACTCAGGCCATTTCTATTCCTCCATACCGGATGGCCCCACCAGAATTGAAAGAACTGAAAGAACAGTTGCAAGACCTGCTTGATAAAGGTTTTGTCAGGCCTAGTGTCTCGCCCTAGGGTGCACCGGTTTTGTTTGTAAAGAAGAATGATGGATCAATGAGAATGTGTACAGATTACAGGTAGATGAATAAAGTTACTATAAAAAATAAGTATCCATTGCCGAGAATTGATGATTTATTTGATCAGCTTGAGGATGCCAGTGTGTTTTCAAAAATTGATCTAAGATCGGGCTACCATCAATTGAAGATTAGGGCGTCCAATGTTCCTAAAACAGCCTTTCGGACAAGGTATGGGCATTATGAATTTTTGGTGATGTATTTTGGCTTGACTAATGCCCCAACATCCTTTATGGATTTGATGAATCGAGTTTTCAAGCCTTAACTGGATTTCTTCGTAATTGTGTTCATTGACGATATTCTTATATACTCCCGCAGTCGGGAGGAGCGTGAGCAACACCTCCGTATAGCACTCCAGACTTTGAGGGATAGTCAGTTGTATACTAAATTTTCAAAGTGTGAGTTCTGGTTGGATTCAGTATCTTTCTTGGGTCACATCGTATCAACAGAGGGTATTCAGGTAGATTCTAAGAAGATAGAGGCAGTCAAGAACTGGCCTAGACCCACTTCAGCCACGGAAATCAGGAGCTTCTTGGGTTTGGCAGGTTACTACCGTCATTTTTTGGAGAGGTTATCGTCTATAGTAGCCCCGATGACGAGATTGACTCAGAAGGGTTCCCCATTTAAATGGTCGGATGAGTGTGAGGCGAGCTTCTAGAAGCTCAAGACAGCCTTGACTTCAGCATTGGTATTGGTGTTACCATCAGGTTCAGGATCTTTCACGGTATATTGTGATGCTTCTCGTGTTGGGTTGGGAGCGGTATTAATTCAAGAGGGCAGGGTGATAGCATATGCGTCTCGACAGTTAAAGATTTACGAGAATAATTATCATGTCCATGACTTAGAGTTGGCAGTCATTGTTCATGCGTTGAAAATATGGAGGCACTATCTTTATGGCGTGCCATGTGAGGTTTATACGGATCATTGTAGCCTCCAATACTTGTTCAAGCAAAAGGATCTTAATTTGAGATAGAGGATATGGTTAGAGTTATTGAAAGATTATGACGTCACTATATTGTATCATCCGGGGAAGGCCAATGTGGTGGCCGATGCATTGAGTAGGAAGGCAGTAAGTATGGGCAGCCTTGCATTTTTTCCAGTCAGTGAGAGACTGTTAGCTTCAGATATTAAGACTTTGGCTAATCAGTTTGTGAGGTTGGAAATTTCGCCCATCCATATTCTAGCTTGTACAGTTGCTCGGTCTTTCTTATTCGAGTGTATCAGAGATCGGTAGGATGATGACCCGCACTTGATGGTCCTCAGGGAAACCGTTCAGCACGGTGGTGCCAAGAAGGTTACAGTTGGAGATGATGGTTTTTTGAGGATGCATGGTCGTATATGTGTGCCTAATATTGATGGCCTTCATGAGTTGATTCTTGAAGAAGCTCATAGTTCTAAGTATTCTATTCACCTGGTTGCTGCATGGAAGTACCAGGACTTGCGACAGCACTACTGGTGGCGAAGGATGAAAAAGGATATTGTTGCTTATGTGGATCGTTGTTTGAATTGCTAACAGGTGAAATATGAGCATCAGAGGCCCGGTGGTTTACTTCAGCAGATAGAGATTCCTGAGTGGAAGTGGGAGCGTATCACTATGGACTTCTTTGTTAGACTCCCACGGACTCAGAGGAAGTTCAACGCCGTTTGGGTTATTGTGGATACGTTGACTAAATAAGCACATTTCATTCTAGTGGAAAGTACTTACACTTCGGAACGGTTGGCAGAGATATATGTTCGAGAGATTGTTCGCCTTCACGGTGTTCCTGTGTCTATCATTTCTTATCGAGGTACGCAGTTTACCTCGCACTTTTGGAGGGCAGTTCAACGAGAATTGGGTGCCCAAGTTGAGTTGAGCACAGCATTTCATCCTTAGACAGACAGGCAGTCCGAGCGTACTATTCAAATTTTAGAGGATATGCTTCGCGCTTATGTTATTGACTTTGGAGGTTCTTAGGATCAGTTCTTGCCGTTAGCGGAGTTTGATTATAATAATTGTTATCAGTCGAGCATTCAGATGGCTCCTTATGAGGCATTATATGGTAGACGGTGCAGATCGCCAGTTGGATGGTTTCAGCCGGGAGAGGCTTGGTTATTGGGTACAGACTTAGTTCAAGAGGCCTAAGATAAGGTCAAGATTATACAAGATCGACTTCGTGCAGCTCAGTCAAGGCAAAAGATTTACGCCGATCATAAGGTTCGAGATGTGGAATTCATGGTTGGAGAGAGAGTATTACTTCGGGTATCACCTATGAAGGGTGTTATGGGATTTATAAATAAGGGTAAGTTGAGCCCTAGGTATATCGGAGCATTTGAGATTCTTGATAAAGTGAGGGAGGTAGCCTATACACTTGCGTTACCTCCAGGGTTATCCTTAGTTCATCCGGTATTCCATGTGTCTATGCTCCGGAAAAATCATGGTGATCCATCCCACGTGTTAGATTTTAGCTCTGTCCAATTGGAGAAAGATTTGACTTATGAGGAGGAGCCGGTAGCCATTTTAGACCGGCCGGTTCTTCAGTTGAGATCAAAGAGTTATCCTTCAGTTCGAGTGCAGTGGAAGGGTCACCTGTTGAGGCAGCTAATTGGGTGTCCGATTCGGACATGAAGAGTAGATATCTGCACTTATTTGTCAATTCAGGTAATCTTCTATGTTCGTTCGAGGACGAATGTTTGTTTTAGAGGTGGAGATTGTGATGACCCAAGGGGTAATTTTGTGAATTGATACTCCATTCCAGACTCATTAGCCTTAAAAAGACTAATTTTAATTACCTCAATTTGCATGCGCAGACAGGGCGTGAAACCGGAAAGCTTTAATGTGAAATATGAGAAATAGTAATTTTTGGAATTTAAAATTTGGTTTTAGTTGACTTTGTTCAACATTTTGAGTAAATGGACCCGTATCTGTGTTCTGACGATCCCGGGAGGTCCGCAGTAAAATATGGGACTTGGGCTTATGCCCGGAATCGGAATCCGAGGTCCCTAGCCTTAGAAATCAATTTTTGAAAGAAACTGTTTTGCTGGATTTTTTAATGAAATGAAGAAATGAATTAATATTTGAAACCATTGATATTGGGCCCGTATTTTGGTTCGGAGCCCAGTACAGATTTTTTATAGTATTTAAGTACTATCTGTGAAATTTGGTGAGAATCGGAGTTGATTTGACGTGATTCGGTCCTCCTATTGAGAAATAGTGAAAATTTGAGTGTTCTTGAGAAAAATGATGAGTTTTAAGGTTAAATTCATAGTTTTAGATGTTATTATCATGATTTGATCACACGAGCAAGTCCATATGATATTTTTAGACTTGAGTGCATGTTTGGTTTGGAGCCCCGAGGGCTCGGGTGAGTTTTGGGTAGGCTACGGGATGTTTTACACTTAAAAAATTATGTTGTCATGATTGTTTCTGGTGCGCAGGTAAATTTTTCTTCGCGTTTGCGATGCTTCACTCGCGAACGCGTAGAGTAAAATTTCACTGGGGTTATTATGTTCTATGCTAATGCGTGACCATGGACGCGAACGCGAACGCGAAGCACTGGGGGGAGACCCTTCGCGAACGTGGGCAGGCTCACGCGAACGCGGTGGGTTAAGTGGGCTTGGGGGAGGGGAACCCAGTTGTTCTATGCGAACGTGCCTAGTGGGACGTGAACGCAAAGACCACTGGGCCAGAACACTATGCGAACGCGGTAGGCCCATCGCGAATGCGATGAAGGCCTGCCCAGCTATATAAAATCAATTTTAAAAACGGACAGAACCTGTTTTCTCCATATTTTCGAACTACAAAGACCTAAAGGCGATTTTCTTCACACAAATTCATCCCCAAAGTGTTGGTAAACAATTCTAAACTCTTCTCTATCAATTACCCAAAGTTTTTCATCACTTTTCAATCAAAAATTAAGAGTTTTCATGGTAGAAATTGAGGGTTTGGGTAGAATTAGGGAATTTTGTAAAAATCAAATTTTGACCTCGAATTGGGGTCGGATTTTGAAACTAATTGCATATTCGGGCTTGGGGTTAAACGGGTAAACGTAAAAAAATAACTCAAAACCAACTCAACTCAACTAAACAATTCATTGCCTCTTCGTCCTCTTTTTTTTTCCTCTCAATGTCTCATTTTTTTTTTCTGTTCCTCCTTATCCTTTTCAAAATCTTGCATACTTTTGTTCTCTTTCCTTCTTCTTCAAATTCAATTCCTCCCTTTTTCGACAGATGCAAGTTTGTGCATTATATATAGATGTGTGGGTGAGGGAAGTTAATGTGTTAGTGTGTGTGTGTTGATAGAAAAGAAGAGGGGGTGTGGGGAAGATCATGGGTGTGTGATATGAGGGGGAAAGGGAACGTGAGGAAGTTGGCTAGAAAATGGGATCATCGGTGTTTTTTTTATTTGTTAAGGTAAAGAGTAAATTCTTAAATAAATCAATTGACGTAATTTCATTTTGTTTCTTCCCTTCTTCTTTTTTTTAATTTAAAAAAAACAAGATAAATCAAATTATAAAGATAAGAAGATTAACCAATATTTCTTACAATATATGAAAACTAAATATTTACATGTTCTTTAAATGATACTTAGAAAGATTCTATAGCTTACTTATATGTAATATACATATATATATTTGTGATTTTTTTAAATTATAAATAGAAATAAAATTTATACTCTAAGAATGTGAGTATTTATTTCTTTTTTCAAATAAAATCTACTAAGAGTAAGATAAAAGTTTAAAACATCAAGATTAGACCTAAAAAGAATATTTAAACTAAAATAGTATAAAATTTGAGTATGGTCAAAAATTAGTTGTTCACAGCATGCCCCTCTTTGCTTGGAAACATGAAGAGTTTTCAGGCAAAGAAAATGAACAAGGTGACTGATTTTTGACCTCACTATTATTTGAAAAGGAGAAGAAGAAAAATGAAAAAAGATGTGACCGAGCCTCGGTTTTAGGCAGCCTACATATACCGGGTTATAAGGGAATCAGGCCACGTGTAGTTCAGGTAGAAGAAGAATGATGGAGTATACTTAGATGGAGAGTCCACTGAGGTTCCATCGAGGTTCCGATCCGCGGTTCCTACTATTACATCAAGATGAAAAGAAAATTACATATTCTTGAAATCTAAGAGTTACAAAATTCCTATCTAAATGCCATCTGGAGTCTTGTCTTGATTCTTGAGTTGCTTCTCCTATTGACTTTAGACTGAAACTTGGTGCTCTCGATATAGCAGACTATGAAATACTCTCACAGGCTTGTTTCTTGATCAAATGATGAGAAGATAGATCTTAAGACCCTGTGTCTCCGCATGCATTATGTCCAAGTTGGTTGCGGCTGATACTGAAATCCAATGTTCCACTTTCTTTGGCAAGGGATGGAATCTTAATTTTTTATACATCTAATCCGTGCTTTGCAGAAAAACCTATAAGCCACCACAACAAACAATACGAACAAAAATTTTCTGCCCCAGTTTGCACTAGGAAATTTTTGTGAGTTATTAAAAACACAATAAACTATCTTTGCTATTGCAGAATGAAGAATTGAAAGAGAAATGAACTCTTTTTTTTTTTTGCTTTTTGATAATAGGGGATGTCGTACCCTATGTTAACATTATGGAAGGCAACCAGGGGATGTAGTACCCTTTGTTGGCAATAGATGAGGCTTGTGTCACTCTAAGATGCTACTAGGGAATGTCGTAACCTATGTTGGAAAAATGTAATGCATCCACGGGATGTAGTACCCTGTGTTGGCAATAAAATGAGGCTCGTGGCACTCTGAGATGCTACTAGGGAATATCGTACCCTATGTTGGAAAAAAGTAATCCAGCTAGGGGATGTAGTACCCTGTGTTGGCAATAAGATGAGGCTCGTGGCATTCTGAGATGCTACTAGGGAATGTCGTACCCTATGTTAGCAAGGAGAAATACAACCAGGGGATGTAGTACCCTGTGTTGGCAATAAGGTGAGGCTCATGGCTCACCGAGATTCTACTAGGGAATGTCGTATCCTATGTTAGCAATGAGAAATGCAACCAGGGGATGTAGTACCCTGTGTTGGCAATAAGGTGAGGCGCATGGCTCACTGAGATTCTACTAGGGAATGTCGTACCCTATGTTAGCAATGAGAAATGTAGCTAGGGTATGTAGTACCCTATGTTGGCAATAAAATAAGGCTTGTAGCATTCTAAGATGGTACTAGGGAATGTCGCCCTATGTTATCCATGAGAAATACAACCAGGGGATGTAGTACCCTTTGTTGGCAATAAGGTGAGGCCCATGGCTCACTGAGATTCTACTAGGGAATGTCGTACCCTATGTGAGCAATGAGAAATACAACCAAGGGATGTAGTACCCTATATTGGCAATAACATAAGGCTTGCAGCGTTCTGAGATGCTACTAGGGAATGTCATACCCAATGTTGGCAATAAAATGAGGCTCTTGGCGCTCTAAAATGCTACTAGGGAATGTCATACCCTATGTTCGCAATAAGTAATTCAATCGGGGATGTAGTACACTGAGGTGAAGATAGGGTATTCCCTATAATGAAACTAAAAATAACATGATTACATGTATATTATAAGGAAATCAAGGATTTGAGAACTTCACTTAGTGATGTTCGTCCTTCCACGAATTGTTTCCTAAAATTGTTTTGTTCCTGTTCTGAACATATAAAGATTCGTTAGTTTTAAAGTGGTGGTCAGTTTGTGGCCTTGATTTCTTAGGCGACTTGACCTATTGTCTATTGCACTTGTTAGATCAGCTGGCTTTGTCGATGGTCGTACAAATTACTGGGAGATTCTGTCTTTACTTTCTAGAGATCTTCTTTCTCAACATCAAAACCTGACTATTTTGCGCCTATCCCCATTTGTGTTTATGGTGCAAACAACCTTGCTCCCAAAACAACTTTTAGCTGAGTAACTTGTGTTGACCCTTGAGAAATTATTCAGTCCTTCAAGCCTTTTGCAGTCAGGGAAAATCCCAGATAGCTTTATGGATTTACCCATACAGTTTATGCCCAGCAATCTTTGCTTTATATAATGGGGAAACTGTAATCGATTTTGCATCCTTTTCTTTGCTTTGCTTTAACAAAAATTAGACTGAAAAAGGGACTCAAAAGAATAGTACAAAAGAAAACAAGAAGGTGAACTAATATGTATTACAACTTAATTAAGAAGTGTCCCTTTCAGGGAAAAGAAAAAAAAATAAGAAAGGACTTATCAGGAGGAATATGCTGACTTCAATTAATATGAAATGCACTTTGGACTGGATGCTTGATCCGTCTGAACTGTCTAATTCTCAAAATCCGTTGTAAATTTCACTTTGAAACTGAGTTCTTTGTCTTAACCATGCTTGTACTGGGATATATGAAGGACTAAATCGATCAACAATGCCCTTTGTGGGTTTTCACCAATTGACCTCTCTCATTTTCCTTTCTCTCAACTCACTATTGCCTTATAGTGCCTGTGAGGGTTTTCACCAATAAGACTCTCTTATTTTATTTTTTTCTCTTTACAATGGCTGAGGCATCACAATAATATACCAACTTAGTATCCTCAAAAGCTAATCAGAAGGTCCTAAAGTGGAAAGGTAAAAAGAACTATTCAACTGAATTACAACTTTTGGAACCATTTTGATGGAACAAACATCAAAAATAAAATAAAAGCATGCCCCAGTTTCTTTGAATACTGGGGAAATGTGAATTTTTATTTTGGTGTAACAAAACCCTAGAGTGAGGCTGCCTACGTATCATTTCGGAATTAGGTCGGATGTAGTTCAATTAACATAAACTTGTTTTGATGATTTTTTTTTTTATCTTTCTTTTAGTTTTAATTTTTTTTTTTTTTTTTTGGTTTTTTGGATTAAGCACATTGGTTCCAAAAGAGGGGAAAACAAAGAAATATAAACAAGGCTTCAAAGGGCTAACTAGGGTTGACCAGTGTTTGGGTAGAGAGAATGATAGCCTTTCGTCATCCCAACCTGAGAATGCTAAGTATAAAAAATGCCTCTGTAGAGACATGTCAAACATAGTATCTCTTGACCGCATCTACGTTGACGGATATATCTGTCACCTTTCCATCTATATCTACCAAATGTAGAGCTCCTTTTGACAATACTTTCTTGACGAGATAAGGACCTTGCCAATTCGGGGCAAACATTCCTTTTGCTTCTTCCTGGTGCGGAAAGATACGTTTCAAAACAAGTTGTCCTACCTCAAATTGTCTTGGGCGCACTTTCTTATTGTAAGCGTGTGACATTCTTTGTTGGTATAATTGACCAAAACAAATTGCCGACAAACGCTTTTTATCAATTAAACTCAACTGTTCCAATCGGGACTTGACCTAGTCAGTGTCTTCGATCCCTGCTTCAACAATGATTCGGAGAGAGGGAATATCAACTTCAGCAGGTCTGACCGCTTCAATTCTATAAACCAACAAGTAGGGCGTTACGCCAACTAATGTACAGACAGTTGTCCGGTATCCCAAAAGAGCAAAAGGCAGTTTCTCGTACCATTGTCTAAACCCTTGGACCATCTTCTTAAGAATCTTCTTGATGTTCTTATTCGCAGCTTCAATAGCTCCATTAGATTTGGGCCGATAAGGAGTAGAGTTGCGATGCTCAATTTTAAATTGTTCACATACCTCCTTCATCAAATGACTATTCAAATTAGCAGCATTATCCGTGATAATGATTTTTGGAATCCCGAAACGACAGATGATGGAGTGTACAAAGTCTACTACTGCTTTCTTGTTAACTACTTAAGAGCATCATATTCATCATACTCGACTTCTTGACTCATTATTTCGAGATTAGACAACTTTTTAAGATCTGGGCATGAATTCCGCGTGCATTTCATATTTTTAAAGTCAGCATTAACGAAACTGAAAAGGATAGGAAATTAACTAAAATTAGGGAAATGAAAAGACATAATTTTACTATGATACTGGAACTTCATTTCATTGAATTTGAAAGGATATAAGGATTAACATCAAACCAAAGAAATTAAACTAAAATATCTGGATTTCAACCCTTAAACTAATACAAATACAGAAAAAGCAACAAAACAGACAACCAAAACTCCTTCCTGATGGGAGGAGGAGTTGCTTCCCAGTTATTGAGCGAGGTATCTGGACCAATGAGCTGAACACTTGCACGGCTGGGGCCCTCACCTTGAACTATATTGATCTCATAGAACATCTCCTTGAGACCCTGGCAAACTTCATCAATGTCATCCTGAGTAGAAGGATTTTAGACTTCTTCAAATTGTGTCTTGACAAAAGAGTATGCAATGTGAGGAATTGGTTTGAACAAATTCCAACCATTCTTTTTGCGGTACTTGGATCTGTCTATGTCAGTTGATGTTTGTTTAAAACCCAAGCCAAAGGTATCTTTCTTCGAAAAGGGAGCAATGGGATTTACAATTCCCTGCAGAGAGGATCATAATCCTTTTCCTGGTCCGTAGCCGTTCCTCAACATCACCAAAGCTACCATCATAGATGTGGCTGAAAGACGGGGATGCAGAATTGGATTTCCTTCTTCCACTTGGTCTACCTCAATCACCTCAAACGCTTGAAATATGATGGATTCACATCATTCCTTGGCCTCGATACATGGAATGGACGGGTTTTTATAGACTGATGAGTCGCCTTCCCTATGAACAATAATTTCTTGCTTATCATACTGGAATTTGACTATTTAATGTAGGGTGGATGGTACAGCTCTAGCCATATGAATCCACGGCCTTCCCAGAAGAAAATTATAGGAAGTTTTCATATCCAACACTTGAAAGACAATATTAAAATCAACCGGGCCGATTGTTATGGTGAATGTGGTTTCCCCAATAGTGTCTCTTCTTGAACCATCAAAAGCTCTGATGCTGACATTACTAGTTCGAATTTTGTTAGTGTCAATGTTCAGTTGTTGTAGAGTAGAAAGATGGCATACATCTATACTTGAGCCTCCGTCAATCATGACTCCTTTCACGTAATGCCCTTCACATTTGACCATAAGATGCAAAGCTTTATTGTGCACATCCCCTTCCTAAGGAAAATCATCATCGCTGAAAGTAATTCTATTTACTTTAAAGAATCTTTCAGCCATTTTTTCTAGCTGATTCACCGTTGTCTCTTCTGAGATATATGTCTCGTTCAGAGTTTTGATCAACACACGACGATGTTCTTCCGAGTGAAAAAGCATAGATAACAAAGATATATGAGCAGGGGTTTTCCTTAGTTGGTCAATGATTGAGTAGTCTTGCATTTTCATCTTCTTAAGGAATTCCTCCGCTTCTTTTTTTGCAACGGGTTCTTTCACTGGCAAGTGACTTTCTCTGGCTTGATTAGCTTTTCTCAATTCCTCTGGTAAATAGAACCTTCCAGAGCGGGTCAAGCCCCCCATTTCATCTGCTTCTTCAACTATCTTTTTCCTTTGTATGTCATGACAGTCTTGTTATAATTCCAGGGAATAGCTTTTGTGTTTGTCACTAGGAGTTGTGCAACAGGTCGGATCACAACTGGCTCTGTTATATTTCTCAAACCATTATTCGGAATGATCTTTTGAATGCCCCCAGGGATGTAAAGTTTTGGCTCACCCAATTGAACCTGGACCTTTTTTGTGCTTCCAGGGACATAGAGAATCATTTTTCAGAACCTGCCAAGTTCAAACTAGAACTCGCACCTTTCACAATCAACGGTGCCAATTGCAGCGGGCTTACTATCAAGTTTTATTCTTTCCCTATGGTTCCAACAGCCATCTCTGTCTTGCCAGACTGCTTATAATCCCGATCATCACAAATCATCCCAATAAAATGGGTATTATCATGAGCTGGGAGCGGATTGTTTGTGATATTAGGAGTATTCTCATTGTTTGTTACCACAATTGCCTTTGCTTCAATCAAATTTTCAATGGCTTTCTTTAATGTCCAACAATTTTCGATACTGTGACCTGGGGCGTTAGAGTGATACTCACATCTTGCATTGGAATCAAAACCTTTTGAATTTGGATTCACATAATGCGGCATGACAGGTTCAATCAACTTCAATTGCATCAACTTTCAAAATAAGCTTGTATACGTTTATCCAATTGGGGTGAACTCTTTCTTTGGCTCCTCATCTCTCACATATCCTTATCGAGGACGAGGATTATATGCTGCCTAAAAATTTGGCGAAGTTGACGGGAACCTTGTGGAATCGGTGCTGCCATTGTTGGTGATTGGGAGGCCTAGCATAAGCCTGGGCATTAAACACTGCGTATTGTTGCAGGGACACTGAGTACTAGGGACCCTGAGGTAGATAGTAATGTTGAGGAGAATTGGATTGTCCTTGTTGGAATTTCACATAAGAAGGAACTATTCCTCTTTGAACTCCCCCGAACCCAGATACCATCATAGATCCTTCCTCTTTCTTTTTTCGATTTTCAAAACTGCCTGACCCGCTTTGAATTGCTTACTTGGTCGCCTTAAGGGCTGCATGTCTCACAAATTTTCCCGACTTCGTGCCATTCTCAACTATTTCACCAATCCTAATCGCCTCAGCAAAAGGTTTACCAATGGCAGCCAACATGTAATGGAGGTAATCGGGATCCTGAGCTTGGAGAAAATAGTCAATCATTTCTTCCTCTTTCATTGGTGGTTTGACCCTAGCAGCCTGCTCTCTCCACTTGATTGCATATTCTCTGAAACTTTCTGTTGGTTTCTTATTTATGTTGACGAGAGAGGAGTGGTCTGGAACTATATCAATATTGTACTGAAACTGTTGGACAAAATCTTGAGCCATTTTGTTCCAAACGTTCCAGTGAGAGATGTCTTGATCTATGAACCATTCAGAAGCAATTCTTGTCAAACTTTCCCCAAAATAAGCCATGAGTAATTCTTCTTTTCCTCTTTCTCCCCTCAATTGGTTACAATACCTCTTCAAATGGGCAACGGGATCACCATGTCCGTCATACTTGTCAAACTTGGGGGTCTTGAAGCCGGGTGGCAAATGAACATGGGGAACATGCATATATCGTTAAACGAAATACTCTTGTGGCCTCCCAAACCCTGTATGTTTCTCATGGTTTGTTCCAAGCTCTTCATTTTTCTGGCCATTTCCTCTTGTTCCATATTCTTGTCAGGCTTTTCAATATCAACTAGGAATATGTTCTGAGTATGCTTGTATGAATCTGGAACCTTGAAATTCAGTTCTGGAGAGTAATGTTGGGCATCATGGGCCAGTTGTGGATCATTGTTGAGCTTTTAAGCAAGAGCCGGTTGAGGGAAAGTGAAAGTATGGACAATGGTTACAGTAGGTGGGTCATTTCTGAGGGGTGCGGTTGGAGGATGTGGAATGGAGGTACTAGGGATAGTGGAAAGGTTAATGCTCTGAATCCAGGTTGGTACAATGGTTTACTTGTCATGGAGATGGGCACTTGATTTGCAACTGACATATTATGAAGATTATCCGAAGGCCCTATGGATAGTAGGGGCGGTGCCTGTCTATTCACCCAAGCTTGGTACATCTCTGCCAATTGTTGTTTCAACACTCTTACTTCTTCAACCAGTCCCGTACCTTGTTTGACCAATTGTCCATGGACATCATCATTATCTGACTCATTCTCACTGTTGTTTGCCATTCTACTTTTTCCTTTTGATCTCATGTTGTAAGGGTGAGTCCCCAGTTTATATCACAAACCAACCACCTTTGTTTAACTTTATCTTATAAAAATAAAAAACAACAAACGTGTTATAGTTAGGTATTTTGCAGATATTAATCACACATTGTATGTCATGCACCTAATTCCATTTTCATTTCTAGAATGAGTTTGGAAAGCTTCATGTTTCATCCTGGCTTATTGGTTTATTTTCATCTTGAATTCTCCTTTCTTTCCCTCTTTTTTAGTTTTTATTATTAATTTTTTTAGATTAATTGTGGTTATGATCGCATCCGATTGGAATTGCCTACGTATCATGACGTCGTATGAATCAGACCATTACATAGTTCAGGGAAATCGGGAATAAAGTAAATAAATTAACTATTACTCTTATACAATTCAGACCATGAATGCTCCTAACAAAGAAAATATATCTTTGGATTTCTAAATTTGTTTTCTTGGAAGACTTCTAAAGAAGAAAGAATTATTTTTTTGAATTTTGATTTTTTTTGGGAATTTTCGAAAGAAAGACTTCTAAATAAGAACGAAAATATTTTTGAATTTCTGAAAAGTGGGGGCCGGACCCGATGAAGGTTGCCTACACATCTCACATACGGTGAGAATCAGACCCACGTAGTTCATAATGTTTCAGGAATAGGATGACATTTTTTTAAAAAAAATCAGGCTTATAATAATATTTTTGGGGTAAAATTTTTACAAGAGTTTTGGATTTTTCAAATAACGGGATTTTTCGAAAATCGGTTTAATTTTCTCTCTCCAATTTTCTTCCTTCTGGTTTTTCCTCAATTAATATTTTTATTTTTATTTTTTAGAAACCAGTCAACATGCACAAATCAAATCAAACATAATGCACAAGTAGCACATAAGATGCATCAGGATGGTCATGTAATTCTCGGGTACACTTGTCCTAGACAGACCCAACCCCAGTGTTAAGTCTCCACAGTCAAATTCACATGATGCAAACAAACGTTCCTACTGGGAATCCGGCATGAGGCTATGTTATTCTAGGTTTAAATCCTAAGGGGAGTGTTTTAGACTTGGCTTACCCAAGTGGACAACTCGAGCCGAGGTGGGGGCAATATACCGGGAGCATGAAAGTCTACCCGGACTAGTTATTGACCCAACCTCGTTCTAATTGGTATGACTTCTAACAGAAAATTGGGTCACGCGCACGTGTGTACCATAAATTCAGAAGACTCAGAAAAGAGGCGTAAGAAGATAGTTCAATACAATTCAAATAATATCAAAGCGGTAAATAAGCGGCAATTAGCACATTAGGCCCAAAAACATAGTAATAACATCAAGTCAATAAAGCGAAGTATAGATCACATTACAAGCTCGAATTTTAAACCCTAAACCAGAAGTTCTGGGTTCTTGTTCCCAGCAGAGTCGCCAAAGCTGTCACACCTCCTTTTTCCTGAGGGGATATGGAGTTTCTCCAATTTAAGTGACATTAATCGAAATGAAATTATTTATTTATTCAGAGCCACCACTTTGGGATAATTTTATGGTGTCCCAAGTCACCGATTTATTATCCTAAATCGAGGAAATTTCACTCTATTTAAAGTCTGCGAAATCAGAAGACTGGGTAAGAAATTCTGTTAATCCGGGTGAAGGTGTTAGGCGTTCTCGGGTTCCGGGTTTTTAGCACGGTCTCTTTAATCATACCTGGCTTAATTAAATTGTTTAATTACGTATTTTAGAATCTATGTGAATTTTACCCTTACCGCTCTTAATTGGTTGATTGTTCGTAATTAAGAAATTATCTTGAAACGAGTCACGCGTATGTGTACTCATCTTGTTCGGTGCATCAAGAATCATGTCACGCGTACGTGTACACAATTAATAGCACTTTATTATTATTAAGATTGTTTGGTCAAAATCGCGCGAATGCATACCTTGATTTATTTTGGGAATCATAATTATGTCATGCGAACGTGTCATAATCATGATAATTTATTTATTAATACGTGCCTAATATACACGCTAAACACGAACGCTCTAAAGGTTTGCTTACACAAGTATGATCGGTCTAAAACATGCTACTAGCGGAGATACAATGAAATAAAACTGTTTAAAAAAACAAATTGAGTCCTTTCATTTTATACCCGCATCCCGCCGCATGATCCGAACTGTCCGAAACAGGTACAAACCATACCAACAAAATCAAATAAACCTATAAAGGAAAACCTCTAAGCATGCATATAAGATAGAAGATTGCACAATGAAATAAAAAAAAATAAGAGAAGCAAACGTGATGTTGGCCATTCGAAGTTTAAGACAATTTTGACAACTTATTGTTGCTAGAAAAAGACTTTGGTTCTACCATTTGCCTAAATATTACTCACTATTAATGACAATTCTAAACCCCAAACTAACTCTCATACACTAACCAAATATTCTTCGGTCAATATAACTTTGTTGAAAAATTTACTAATAACCAGACTAATCACACATCTACGGGGATAAACTTCAAACTTTAGAACCAACAAACGCAACAAAGACTCCAAACATTTAAAGAGTGAAATCAACGATTAATGCCCCAATGTTTTTAGCAAGAGCAAACACACAACTAAACAAATGTTCCATTCAAACACCAAAACAATTTGAAATCTGAAAATCTAAGAAGAAACAGAGTGAATAATAGACCTTTAATTGAACAGCAACCAAGGAAGCTAACGGGGACACGGACACGATGGAATCTCGAACAGAACCTCGTGCCGACAATCGACCCTCTCCGCTTAGACCGGAATACTCGATCAAAGTTCTTGTTGATAATGAAAGCAAAATTGGAGGTAAATGTCGACTCTGGACAGGAAATTAAACCAAAACGAAAATATTGCCAAAAAAATCCCAAACTAGATCTATGCTATCCAAAACCCCAAAAATTATTTTGTCCAAAAGATTGAAATTCAATTAAATGAACAAAAACCATAAATTATTTTGTTCAAAAAAAGTGACCAAAAACTGCAATTTGGGCATTGTCAATGGAGTTGCAGGTTCTTGGTATGATAGAAGATGAAGACATTTTTTTTTTAGGTAGCAGTAGATTGAAGTGGAATCGAGGTGGAGTTTTTAATTCATTTAATTGAGGAAGAAAATCTGGAAAAAAATAACTCAAAACCAAGTCAACTCAACTAAACAATTCAATGCCTCTTCGTCGTGTTCTTTTTTCCTCTCAATGTCTCATTTTTTTTCATGTTCCTTCTTTTCCTTTTCAAAATCTTGCATACTTTTGTTCTCTTTCCTTCTTCTTCAAATTCAATTCCTCCCTCTTTCTACAGATGCAAGTTTGTGCACTATATATAGATGTGTGGGTGAGGAAAGTTAATATGTTAGTGTGTGTGTTGATGAAAAAGAAGAGTGGGAATGTGGGGAAGATCATGAGTGTGTGATATGAGGGGGAAACGGAACGTGAGATACTTGGCTAGAAAATGGGATCATCGGTGTTTTTTTTATTTGTTAAGGTAAAGAGTACATTCTTAAATAAATCAATTGACGTAATTTCATTTTGTTTCTTCCCTTCTTTTTTTTTAAAAAAAAAAGATAAATCAAAAACTAAATATTTGCATGTTCTTTAAATGATACTTAGAAAGGCTCTATAGCTTACTTATATATAATGTACATATATATTTGTGATTTTTTAAAATTATAAATAGAAATAAAATTTATACTCTAAGTGTCACGACCAAAATTCATAAGGTCGTGATGGCGCCGGACATCATTGTCAGGCAAGCCAGTCATTAATTAATTGAAATAATTTCTTGTTTTAGCATTTATGAAAAACATTACCTTTCACTTTATTACATAGTAACTAAATAAAAATCCGTTAAGTAAATACAATGGTTTAAATATTCCTATTTTAGCAAATATATCCCAGAACCCGGTGTCACAAGTACATGAGCAATTTCTAAGAATTTTACAATTTCTACAAAACTTGTCCAAAATATATGTGGACAAGGAAATTAAAATAATGTAATACAGTATGAGGGAGACTCCGTCAGCTGCGTATCGCCTCCCGATGAGCAGCTCGCCTAAGTCTCAAATACGCCACATCTCTATGAAGGTACCTGTGCAATAAAAATACAAAGCAAGTGTAGCATGAGTACAAAAATAACGTGTACTCAGTAAGTCGTCCGCCTAACCTTAGGGAGGTAGTGACGAGAGGTCAAATTAGACACTTACTAAAGGTCAATTCAGTATATTCAAGTGTGACATTAAGCACGATTATCATAGGCAATTTACTAAAATCAGGAATAAATTGTCACGACACAAAACCCCCTAAGGTCGTGGTGGCGCCGGACATCATTTTCAGGCAAGCCAATCATTAATTAATTGAAATAATTTCCTGTTTTAACATTTATGAAAAAAAATATTTCTTTACACTTTACTACATATTAACTACATAAAATATGTCGAGTAAAACAATAGTTTGAATATTCCATTTTAGCAATTATATCCCAACACATCCCAACACATCCCAGAACCCGGTGTCACAAGTACATGAGAATTTTCTAAGAATTTATACAATCATCACAAAGCCTGTCCGAAATACAAATTGGACTAGGAAATTTTAAAATGAAAACAAATACAAAACGAGGGAGACTCTGTCAGCTGCGGATCGCCTCCGGATGATGCAGCTCGCCTAAGTCTCTGAATCCTCCACATTACTATGAAAGTACCTGTGCAATAAAATGCACAGCAAGTGTAGCATGAGTACAGAAACAACGTGTACGTACTCAATAAGTCGCCCGCCTAACCTCAGAGAGCTAGTGACGACAGGTCGAATTAGACATTCACTAAGGGCCAGCAAATTAATTAACAGCATATGATGAACACGGTAGGCATGTAAAGGTAGTAAAGTAGCAATATATATAAGGCACTAAAATCCAAGTAAATACTGGAAATAAACAAACAGTTACCACTTCCTCATTTTTTTCCAAATATCTTAAATAAACAATTTCCTCTTTGTTTTCCCCCTAATATCATAAATCCAATATTTCTTCTTTATTTTTCCCCCAAATATCTTATCACTTCAAAAATCATGAAAAATATTTAACAATTTAGCATGCGCATACGGGATAAGGACAACTGGCCTGAGCCATCATAATAATCAGCTCTGTGCACTGCCGACGTCGAACGGCCGAACCATAATATTTCTTTCAATCTCGCCGTGGCGTACGGCCCGCTCCCACGAGAGTGGGGGAAATAACACTCTGCTCGTGGAATGTAAATTGCAAAGCGGTCACATGCAGTCATGCACAATTAAAAATCCACCCCGACTACGTTGGGAAAATAAATACTCAAGTAAATGACAGATTTCTCTTTTGAAAATCACAAAATAGTATTTAAACCCTTTTTCGAAATTTGCTTGCCAAGTTTTTATAATGTTTAATAACATAACCTTATCCGGAAATACAATAGTCCGCGAAAGAAATCAATTCTCTTTTTAGATGCTTAAGAAAATAAACTCTAATCTTCTTTAGTCATTCAATTACAATTTCAACTATATTAGCAGTCTAATATTACAGACAGGATCACAGGTACAACAGGTAAGGCATGCTGGCATAATAGTAGCTATGCACGGACTCTCGTCACCTCGTGCGTACGTATCCCCCGAATATAATAGCACACACTTAATTAATTCACCTAGGGNCCCTCACAAAGTTAGAAAGGAGACTTACCTCGCTCCGAAATTCCATAACCGGCCTCCAAGCCCTTCCGATGACTCAAATCGTTGCACAACGCTCCGAAACTATCCAAACGACGACAAACCAATGAAAATATACTCTAATATTCGCAACAATTCCAAATTATATAATTTCCCAACTCCGCTCAGTGAAATGACCAAAATACCCTCGGGCCCACGTGCCCGGAATCCGAAATTTCTCGAAGATATACTCTACCCATAGTCTTACTAACTCAAATACACAATTTACCCTTAATTTCATGCTCAAATTCGTGGTAAAACTCCAATATACAAATTTCTAGGTTTTCTTCAAAATTTCCAATTTTCCACAATTTTTTTTTTCATGTTTTAATCCATGTATATACCTTGTATTTAACTTGAGATGAGTTGGAATAACTTATCTTGACATAGATGATGAAATTCCCCTCTTGAAGCTCTCTAAAAATCGTCTAAGCCATGAGAAAATGGGTGAAATGAACTAATTCCACGCCTTTAAACAATCTGCCCAGGTTGCTGCCCCTCCTTCTTCGCGAACGCACCTGCTCCATCGCGTTCGCGAAGCCCAGAAATCCAAGCCCAAGATCTTACTCTTCGCGTTCTCACACCAAATAATGTGTTCGCGATGGTCAACCTCCTCATCCCCTCGCGTTCGCACTTCAGCTCCGCGTTCGCATAAGCCAAACGGCCTTGGGCCCCAGCTCCCTTTCCTTCTACGCGTTCGCGTGCAAAGACCCGCGTTCGCGTAGTTACCTCACACCAAGCTTCCGCGTTCGCACTCCCTTTCCTGCGTTCGCTAAAGCCAAACCAGCAACCCCAAGATTTTCCTCTTCGTGATCGCACACAAGGGACCGCGATCGCGAAGCACACCAGATACACCAGAAAAAGCAGCATCAAAACAGAGAAAACATGGTCCGAATTCACCCCGAAACACACCCGAGGCCCCCGGACCTCATCCAATCCCATGAATCAGTACAATAACATCCCACGGACTTTCTCGAGGCTTCAAATCACATCAAACAACGCCGAAACCATGAATCGCACCCAAATCCAAACTTCATGAACTTAGAAATTTCCAACTTCTACATCCGATGCCGAAACCTATCAAATCACGTCCGATTGACCCCAAATTTTGCGCACAAGTCATATTCGACATTATGGACCTGTTCCAACTTTCGGAATCGCATTCTGACCCCGATATCAAAATTTCCACTTTCGATCGGATTTCTCCAAAAACCTTCAAGTTCCTATCTTTAGCCAAATGACTTCAAAATGACCTCCGGACATCCGAATTCACTTCTGATCGCGCTCCCAACTCCATAATCACCATACGAAGCTATTACCAGACTCGGAATCCCAAACGAACATCTATAACTCTGAAATTCACTTCAAGCCCAAATTTATGAAATTCTTCTAAATTGCTAACTTCCACAATATGCACTGAAACGCTCCCGAGTTATCCAAAACCCAATCCGAACATACGCCCAAGTCCAAAATCATCATAGAACCTGCAGGAACCCTCAAATCCTGATTCTGAGGTCGTTTACTCAAAATTCCAATCTTAGTCCATTTCTCCAACTTAAGGCTTCTGAAATGAGAATTTTCTTTCCAACCAACTCTAAACTTCCCGAAATTCAATTCTGACCACGCCCGCGGGTCATAATACCTCAAATGAAGCTTCTCACGGACTCAAACCGCTGAACGACGCGCTGGAGCTCAAAACGACCGGTCGGGTCATTACATTTTCCCCCACTTAAATATACGTTCGTCCTCGAACGTGCTAAGAACTGCTCTGGAGTTATCTTAAATCATTGTTTAACACTTCGAGCACCTGCCCGTGCTACCACAACCCAGTTGAGTACAATAGCTCAATCAAATCTGAAGATTTCTTCTTTTATCCATATAATAAGCTCAGAATCTAGTTCCAACACCTGAAATTTCTCTGTCAGGCCTAGTTCCAATATATAAACACCGTATCAACTACCACGCGATATATCAGAACATAACTGCATACCTTTGCTGAATTAGCACCATGCACCGCATAATTCATCATCTGAACATAATGAAACTCCCTGAACGTTAATAGCCAAAATTCTACGAATTTGATGCTCTCAATGCACCTCATGATATATATACGTACATCCTGCTATAATGTTGACGATACCACCACAACGGAGGAGATGTGCAGAAATCCGCACCCAACTGCAGAGTTAACAAATCACTGAATACCTCATCTTGACTAAAATCATCACCTCATTATGAACCTGAATAATGGTATTTGTTCTTTAATATACACTTTACATAACCTTATCGCACTGATCCCTAATCCGATAATCTCGTTTCACCCAGTCTGAACTGCACAGACAACAAATCACCCCAAACATGACCAATAGCCTCACATGATACCACATCGCGTCGATAGGCCATAACTCGAACATGATAGATAAGAAATGACTCAAGAAGGGACTATTCAACTCACACAACTAATATGAACTTTTCTCAGAAAATAGGAAGTAAAACATAAGAAAACTGTTGCGGCGTGCAACCCGATCAAAATAACATACCCGTGGCGGCGGGCCACCCGATCCCATCATAAAACTCACATAAGAAAATATATACGGAACTGAATTGCTCACTATTACACATTACCGAATATCGGTCACAAGCACGCT